>JAQIXX010000769.1:0-47244 GCA_034700605.1 Willowsia nigromaculata
TATCCAACATAGGCCAAAAACATGCCTAGATATGATGATGAACCTAAACCCTTTCATTGAAAAGTATGCGTGGCATAAGCATGGAGTAAGTTAGCCTCATCCTATACATGTGTATTTAAAGTATGAAAGTAACATTGTATCAGTTGTAATCTGTACATAATGTTAGCATTAAAAAACACGGTTACACACTTAACGGTTTTCGAATAAAAACTGTTGGAGATCGGATGCGTAGAATTGTGCATAGTAAAACATTGGTACCTACATATAATATTGGTTTCGTGCATGTGTAGTTTGGCCCAATGCTGAACTAAAACTACTTACAAGTGAACACTAGCTTGATTGAGCTGTAAAGCTGTTACAAGCATTAAGCATCAAATAACATTTAATTTGCAAAAACTCTCACAGCTTCAAGTTACGCACATACAATACATGCGTTTATGCATAAGAATACAACAGACTTTGCAGAAATTTGCAAAAAATACTTTAGTGAGAAGAATTGCAAGTTTGCAAAAAGTACATGCATATATCTGCGGTTTTGTTTATCTGTCTATTCAATGCCATTCTGGTTGACAGGGAGGATGGAGTATTTGAGCATTTTTCATACAAGACTACTAATAAATTTCTCACCTCGCACAGGAGATGAAGAAGATAAAGCACAGAGAATATATTATGCAGCAAAAAATTGACATAAATGCATACATTGGTACATCCACATAATAATAGTGAGCTCATATTCAGGTACTGCGATTCCCAGATGGATACAAGTCTTCTCTGATGACTGCATGACTTGGAGAAGGGCAAAAATCGCAATTTTCTTATATGGATTTATCTCTCTACCTCATGGCATAGTTTCCGTCAAAATGGTGTTGTTTACTTGAACTTGTGGCAGGTGAAAAAATGAAGACTTTGTTTTGAACTCATCATCATTCACAATTCACATGTATACCGTTGTTTGCATCGCTTTGTTTCATGACCATATAATATCATGGACCATTTTTAAGCGACACATTTTTGCGCATGTAAACATCACACTTGTTAACAAATCCATACACATACCATAATACACTATTGCTTGTGCATAATACACATACAATAGAAATTATTTCCTTACATTGTAAGCATTGCATAGGTACATAGGCGTCTGAGTTAGCTTGCAGGAGAAAAAAAATATTTTCCTTTGCACGCATACCAGATACATAATAAATATTTTTGCCATTCCCTACTTTTGCACAGGTTATGTGATATATGGTTCCCTGTTAGCTTTCAGTTTTCTCTCGCCTTCTTCTTCTGCCGAGCCCCTTCTATACAATTTGTATGTATCCTCCCTCATAAAGCGTAATACGGCAGAAAACACTAATATACGCTCTGTTTTAGTTTTTTAGCTGATCTCGTCTCTGGTGTCTAGCTATCAACCATATTGGCTTCTTATGGACTCGTGTATCTTTTGAATTCTTCTGCACAATCCAACAACATATTTCCCTATGCATCCTTTTGTCTGATTCTGATTGTTTCTCATGAACAACATCATATCCACAACAGCTGCAGGTCTGAAAGATCACTTTTTATGAATCAGTCTGAGTTTGATGAACGAAAGGTGTTGTTATTATTCTGTTAGCTGTAAAAATGCTGTTTTAACAGCATTATCATAAGAAGACATACAGCAAGTTTAAACTGTGTGTGTGTGTCCATGATCTGTAACAAAACGTGAAAAAGTTTGGTGTGTTCTCTCAGAAAAAAACTTGAATTCGTCAGTTCGTTTAACACCACGAGACCAAAGCCCAAACAACAGATTTTCCGTCATGCTACATGCTGTATAGGAAGGGCTGGTATGAGAAAACTCATAATTAATACTGACAATTAAAGCTGCCTTTAAAACAGTTATATAATATTACGAGTGTGTATAAAGTGCAGCGATGCAAGTAAGGCGTATATAGACATAAAGGCAATTTGATGATTTAAGACTTTTTCTTCCTCCTGTTAATTGTGCAGTATAACTTGACTTAATAGACTATCAATAATTTATCACCTTGTGCCCACGTGTACACAAAGAACCCGATAAACTGATTTTTTATACGACATCTTTATCAGCAGCCTAGTACATGCCAGAGTGAATCATCTTTCTGTAAAATTTTGTTTTGAAGAACAGAAGTGTGTAAAGTTTCCATCCAAAGTAAGCCTCTACGAATAGGTCGTAAAGGTGCATACCAAAAACCGGATTTTGTTGTTCTCTTATCGAAAAACAAGCCAAGAGTTAACCTTAAACCTTATGCAACAAAAGTTTTGAAGACACTCATTCAAATCTGGAGATTGACAGTTTATCGTGTTATTTTGTTCACATCTGCAAATCCAAGCGAAACCAAAGGTCACTCCAGTCGGTTGATAGGAATCTGAAAAGTCTTCGTTGCTTTGCTGGTAAGTGAAAGATTCGGCACAGGAGTTACATGTTTGTGTCCTAATTTGTTAATTTATGCACATTTCTCTAAAGCCACCTATTTTGGCACACCATTCTATCTATCTCAATCTCAATAAAATTAAATAGGTATAAAAATAGCCACAATTTTTATATGAAAATATCTCTCATGAATAGTTTAAAATAGCTACATTACACTGACAAGACTTGCACACACATCTTCCCAACCTTACAATTTATGCTCACGATTGGAAAGGATATCAGCCTGTATGGCGTGGCCATCCATAGTATTTTATAGCTTGGGATCTGCTGGGATGACTTTAATTGTTCCTCTATCAAGAGATTTACAAATTTGAAACACCATTTTCTCAGCTTGTCTTTAAAGTTCTGAAAGTCACACACAAGCAAAATTATATGTCGAGGACGAGGACGTACATTATTCAGTTGTAAATTGCTGATCGACAAAAACAGACTCTCCATTCGCAATAAAAGTTTTTATTATTAGAGGTGTAGTTAATTGGTATTTTGATTGTGGAAAACGAAAGGAAAAGGAATTCTTACTGATAAATAATAAGTATAAACATGTAAGTGAAAAACGAACTTGCTGTGCAGTAGTTTTGTTATGAGAGAGGAGAGGAGGTGTACTTAAAAGTGAGGATGATACGCACAGACAATAGCAACAAGTGCATCAGACAAAGGTACTTACATTAATAATTGATTATGTGAAGTCACTATGTGACAGGCGGTTTTTCGACCAAACATTGCCATTACAATAACCTTCAACTTTGTAATGATGAGTGGTTATACAACCTATTATTCTGATATCCTTCTACCACTAACCCAGTATCCTCCTCATATTCATCGAGAATTCGCACTCACATTAGCCATAAGCTGCAAGCGATTTGTATGAAAGATGCGTATTCCCATGTATTCAGTTATCATTAAGGCACCTTATGCATGTTTGATAGCATGATAGGGCTTTTGAAGGTGAACAAACACATTATTATTATGCAGGCACTACACTCGAAGAAATCTGCAGAGAAGCAAATTAAATCAGCAATTCAAGGCACGGCATCCATATCGAAAAAAAGCGAAAACTGGTTTTCCTTAGGAAGAAATTCCCTTTTGCCCTTGTAGTAATATTTCTGATACTAATCATGCGTGAATCCTTCATATTTGTTGATATGTTTTTTGAGGTGTTAGCAGCAGTTGGCAGTAGAAGCCAGTTTACCACAGTTCCTCTCTGACATGCCAAACTCCAAAATTTGCGGCATTGACGGTTGTGTAACTTTCTCTTCACGTTTTTTTATACAAAGTTCCGCATTAACCTTCAATTGTCTTTTTGTTCAGAATAGTAATTTGCAGTTGTCTTTTAGTTTGAGAGTGTTATTTCATCATCGTTGTGAATAAAATTGACAGTTAAAATTATGACTTAAGAATTTAAAACTATATTATGTACATTGGCTATTATGTAGTTTGAATAAACCTGCGTCCTCATAAATGTCTAGTTTTTTAAGTAAAATAAGAAGGAGCCAAGTTTCATTCGTCATTCCGTAAGCAGTGCTTTCCAATTAATATATTTTATCCAGATATTTTGGTTTCACGCAATTCTACTGCAATATTGCACACATGATGTGCTTCGTTAAAACCTGCATGTTAGGGTTTTTTGAAAATTGCTTTAAATTGTTGGTTATAGAATGAATGAAACCAGTTGAACCGAAACCGAAAGTTGTCATTTCGTAAGGATATAGTGAGTCTGTCTGATTTTAATTTTTTTTTATTAAAGCTTTGTTCATTTTTATACTTTGTCTTGCCTTTTCTTTGAAATGTCTTCAAGAACAAGGATTATTTACTTGTAAGTGTACGTTGCTATAAACTTAACAAGGACAGCCTCGACAAGCCGTGGTTTATCATTATGAATTTACATTAAAACTGAGGGCTGAGACTACTAAAACGACTACGCATGTCATATTCGCAATTAGCAGAATTCTTTATTCCATGAAAAATGTTGTTCTTTTATTTCTTTAAAAATTAACATATTTTGGTAGTTTTGTCAGTGTTCGGGTGGTCGGTGCTTTATGGAAGTCATTTTCATGTAAACAAAACGTTTCAAATAAGTTTTATAGCATTGTTTTTTTCTTGTGCGGTCACGGACATAAATGAGGAAAGTCAAATGAATTAGTACTAGCAACAACTTTTAGTGAAAGAAAGGGCGATGACGGCAAAATAAATGTTTTGTTGAGGCTGGCATAGGTTTTATGATTGTTATTATGGCTTAGCATGTGACTCTGTGAAACTAACGTGAGAAAGTATTCTTTAGATTTCACATCCGATACACCAGAGGTAAACAATGGTGTCCAAGAAGCCTATATAGTTATGCAGATGAACAATGAACCTCTTAGACTAAGCTCAAGACAAACTGCTTCTGTGCATCATTCTTCGCTGACTCTGAGTCATTGTTTTGTTACCTAATGTGATAATGCACACAGTTCATGTAACTTTGTTGTTTAGACTAGTCTGGCTAATATTTGCAGAATTTTTTGTGTAGTAAAACTGATTTTTTAACTTCAGGTTTAATGCGTGAATTATGACTCACTTCTCATTCATCTCTATTCCCTGCTTTACAGAAAGTTACCAGCGACCTAGTCTTATAAGCCTTGCAAATCGTGCATACAGAATACAGAAATAGACCAAATAGCTCTAATAAAAGCATACTTGCAGACATTTTAAAGATAAGCAAAATATTGTGGGCGTCATGTAGGCAGTTCCATTCATTTACACATTGCAAATAAATGAGCTAATTTCTTCTTCATGAAAAATCGCAAATAGTGAATGGAAGTGCATAAAATTAATTTCTATTTCTATCTCATGTTCAACACAAACCTACTTTTTTAATAGAATAATGATGTTTAAAAAAATTTTTTATTACACAGTTTAAGCTTGATTATATTCAGCAGAACCTTTAAAATGTCGTTTTTTTCCTGCGATTATGATTTAATGTAACGTGCGGTTAAATAGAA
The DNA here is from genome assembly GCA_034700605.1 of Willowsia nigromaculata. Taxonomy (NCBI): domain Eukaryota; kingdom Metazoa; phylum Arthropoda; class Collembola; order Entomobryomorpha; family Entomobryidae; genus Willowsia; species Willowsia nigromaculata. The sequence continues at coordinate 5,431 of JAQIXX010000769.1, forward strand.
GCTATTAAAATTTGACATGCGATATGCCACTATGTCACGCTTTGTTCTACACACAACTAACGTAAGCACATTTACCGTTAATGGATAATAGCGAAAGTTATGCTCCGCGAGAAGGAGGATCAGTGGGCTAAAGAGATGGTCAGATTCATTTCCACTTCCGTTTACCGTTGTCATATTTTTAATTTTCTCATTTTTGTTTCAAGTCTTATTACATTGTAGAACATTGTAATAATCCTTGATTCTGCGTGCGCCATGCGCCTAACAGTTTTCAAATTTACAATGGCTAGAATGGCGTAAGAGCAAACATTACATTCTTTTGTTTTAAAAGTGAATGCCCAGCAAAAACCACATCTCCTTTTATATCTCTGTAGTCTGCAGGAATCAACAACGGCTAGCAAACAATAATAATGATAATGATATACGAAGTCTTGAATTATTCGAAGAGTGCGTTAAACCCTGAAAGATATTACCTATGCATTATTGCCTAGCGGTAAAAGTAGATATCGTAGATAGATACCTATAAAGCATCATTCATTCACTGTATAACATTTTATTTAGCATTAATAATAACATCCGTATATTTCATATTATCCATATCCGCAATTTTTTCAAGTTTCGTGTGTCTATCTATACTCCACTTTAAAAGTTTGTTACATGCAAACTTACTTTCGTATATACACTGTAAAAAGAGAGACTGCAACATTAATGATGCAGATATTATTTTCGTCCGCTCTCGCTGAACCGTAACAATGCATTTATTACGTTTTTACGTGTGAAGCAAAGCATACACAGAGAGAAGTAGGAAGCAGCGTGGTCAGTGATCACTGAAGATTTTCATGCATTCATAGTTTGCATCTCAACCCTTTTTTCTTTGCAAGTTTGTCTGTGAAGTGGGTGGTTTACTGTTACTGAAGATTCGTGCACAGCGACAACATACCTTGACATTGTAAACTGGAATGTGGTAATTGTGACAGCAACATGTAAAGAAATTTTTTGACTTTTGGAAGGTGTACTGCAATAAAATATACTAAAGTGCTTATAACTGTCAAGAAGTATGTTCAAGTTATATAATTTCGCATTAGTTTTATAGATAATTTCAATATTTTTAGTGTGTACACATTTAGTTTATAACGGCTGGTCGGGCAATATTGAATACACAATGAAGATTCGTTAACAATTTGTAGAGCGGAGATTATGGCAAATAGTAAAAAAAATGATTACATTAGCAGAGCATTCGGAAATATCTTCAAGGATAAACATCAAGAAAAGGGTTGTAAAAGTGGGAATGATGTCTGAAAAATTATCATTAGTGTGATCGCATATCACATTTGCGCTTATAATACAATCGCTATTCCATTATCAATATGGAAAAGCTTCTTTTCATCTTGTGCAAAACTTTATTGAGTCTTGTAAAGTTTGTGCAAAAATGTGATTGTTCTTAAGTAATAAATCCTACATATCCTTGGACCTTTGACAATGTCCATTGCGTTGGTTTTTTGCGTTAGCATAAAGCTGAAATATGAATGCAGCAAATATTAATATTGCCCTTCACCCTTGATCTTGCATTGCATTTTGCAAGCCAAAATATTAAATCTCAGCTATCGCTAACTCTGTGTATTTACTTGTTCATATCTCGTATTCTACTACTTCTTCATACCTCTACTATAGGTATATATCCTAGATGTGAATGTGACCCATAAAACTAATAAAATTAATAGTGCTTCGTGCAGAAGATATATCTATAAAAAACATCAAGTTAGAGGAATAAGCACATTCGGAACAAGTGCATGGCATGTTAACATCGACTAGGTAGTTAAAGTAATAGTCTACCGTACATACAGCAGAAGTAAGTAATTTGTGTAACTAGTGTCAATTGTTGAATTGGATAATAAACCTACTTTTGACTTTGCTTTTACCAGGAATACTTTAAAAACCATTCAAGTGAAGATACTATGAGCATAAATGGTCGAAGATTGTAAATACGTACGTAATATGAGATGTGTATTTCTGCGTTACTCATTTGGTGGATGATTGCATGATTAAATTTAAATACCAATTTGTGCTAGTAAGGAAAAAGGTCAAAAATAAGTTTTAATGAGTCAAAAGATCTGTGAGATAACACTCAAAATTCTCATATTTAAAACCTATTGGAAGTGAGGAATTTTATTAAAAAGGCAAATCCGGTTCCATATCCTAGGAAAATGCTCGGCTTGTGCAATCGTGAATTTCTTACTGCCAATTACTCAAATCACTGAGGTCTTGGATAAGATAAGAAAGAGGATACGGAATTTTTATAAGAAATTGCCAGCACGTGTACAACAAGTTACTGTGAGAGTTTATAATTTCACTGTATCAAAACAAAACTGTTATTTGTGTCTAATCTCTAGTGATTGCGTTCGTCAGGCAGGATTATAGATTTTTAATATTAAATATACTAAACATATCAATACGATAGCTAGAGCTGTATTTAGTTTACTGGTTGAGCACAAGGGAAGAAAAAACCCGGATTATGATTACCAATTCATAAGACGTAATATGTATGGAGTGTAGAAATCCCTGTTATTGATGTAATCGTGTTTTCATGGGCTTATAAATAGAAACTAAAGATTGGGCATATCATGATTACTTGCGTATGGGGAGCAACATTAGACGTATATTATGCATCTTGTTCTTATTACACCCACGCTTGATTATTCGAAAGGTTTCCTAAAAGTTTAAGTGATAATGATAATACGATAATGTTGGCAATGGTCAGGCCAGACAAGAGATGTCGATAGAGAAATCTATTAACGTATTCTCATATGCAAAACTTCTCCAGATACATCATCACACATTCGAATTTGAATATATTAGCCATCTATACGATTTACTATGAGGAACAGAGTAGCAGATTAAATTATGGCATTGAGTCGGGCAGACGTCTTAATTGTCAGTGTTTCATGGTATAGGCGACTGGAGCATGAGCAGGGCAGGGATGAAACGCTAAAAAATTAGATTTGAGTTAAAACATAGGACAGGTATATTAAATGACCACTTTTTATTAATGTGATTCCTTTTCCGCTTATTTACGAAATTGCTGTGTTGTTCGAAGATCTAATGACAAAATCGTGTTCTTACAAGAGAGGATGCGATCTTCAATCTGGTTTATGATAACTTTTATCGATAAAAATATCATACATTTTTTTGCCAAGTACTAGGTATTTCCAGGAAAGCATGCATGCACACATGAAGCAGCATATTATGTATATTATTATGTATCCTACAAAATACTATTTTTGTAATTAAAAATGTAAAACCAGCAGTTCACAAGAAGGAGTTACAAAAAATAGTAAAAATTAAAGTTTGCACACATTAAACCAAGTCTCATAAGCTTCTCAATACCAGGCGTTTGATTTTGTGCTCCGTGCATGCAGTAGAACTATGACATTATGAGGGTGATCGGATATTGTCGTTAGTATTTGCTGTTAAATTACGTAGTTGACACGAGATCATGTATGCGTAAGCTGTAGTGAAGCCGTCTGCATCTTTCATGTGTTCTAACTGTCAGACATTTACATATAAAGTAAAATTAAACTCACAATTTCGTACTTCTACTATCTCCAACCTCGTACCTTGTACGTGATACGTACATGCAATCTTGCATGCTGCTAATCGTCCCACTACATCAGCATCATTAACACTAATTCTTTCCTTAAGACAAACTGAAATGATGTAGTCTTCTGTTAACTAAGCTTGCCGGATGACCATTAATATTTCCACTTACACTTTAACAACTTATCATTATTCATTCCATTGCTTTACAGACTGCAGACACGTTTTCCTTTCGTGTATATTTTATGCGAGTACATCATTTTAGCATAAATGATTGATGTTTAGGTATAGAATTTGTCAAATGGGCTAGTCAATTAGTTTGAGAAGTCAATTGCTCTTTTTTTGCTGTTTCAGCTTGATGAAATGTGACGAGACACTACCGATAATTTCTTATCACGATTTTCTTGCAAGTTTGTAAATTAAAAGACGAGGATCGAGCGTTCCGCTTTCATCATGCTTTGTAAGTTTCTTTTCCGATCTGGCTTCAAAAAATCAATAATTTCAAATGCTTAAGTTCAAGTAATAATTAACAAGTCAATTTAATTAAGAATGTTTTTTCAGCAGACTGATTCTCAAAATACCCCGTGAGGATCTACTTCTAAAAATCAGTGCAGACTTTACTTCGGGCAGATAGAAAGTCCAAATTCCAATTTTTTTACATAAAAAAGAGTGATGCCGATACAGCCAATGGCGAAAAAAGTGCCGTGTGAGTGTCGTCGGGCTACAAGGGGAAATCCAGGAAAAATTTGTGATGAATGTCAACGAAGAGAATGTAAGCAGTTAAATGAAATACTTGTCTACATAACTTAATCACAATCACCCTTTTTTAAGCACAGCTCTTAAAGTAATTGACAAAATGATGTTCAGGCTTCGAATGGCACTGGGACAAAGATGGGATCGGTTCAACAGTTGTCTTCAATAATGATGACAGGGATGTCATTTTCAATCCTGGATTTAGCATTGGAACCGCAGCGGTACGCGGTACGCAGCCGTTTAAGCCAGGATATCATCACTACTGGGAAATAGAGATGAGCACAGAAGTGTATGGAACTGATATGGTAAATAAATCTGAAACTTTTCCTGTTTCCTTTGACCCTAAAAAAATTTATGAAGAAGTCACAGCAAAATGAGATCAAAGTAATTTAATTCACCAACTATCGTCTCTACTCACGCGAGTAGTTTTTACAATCCATTAAAATAATGAGCGATGATAGAATAATGTGAAATGTGCGTTACAATTTTATATTTATTTTTCAGAACGCATTTATTGAAGAGCACTGATCTAATTAAGTGGGTTCACTGAACTAAATCAAAACATTATTCGCATTTGTAGTACCATCATTATAATGATTGCCTTTTTCTTGCCTTTTTCTATAGTTCAAACAAAAAATCATGAATGAAAACGTTAAACTGCGCCTTCAAATGTTATAATCAATTTTTAATGCTTGTTTACAGATGATCGGAGTTGGGACAGATAAGACTGACTTACGAAAGTACTCTCATAACTTTGTCAGCCTTATCGGCATCGATGAACAGTCCTGGGGTCTCTCATATTCCGGAGTGAAAAAGCATGGTGGCCAATCCAATCAATATTCCAAGCCATTTGGCCAAAACTCTATTATAGGAGTGCATCTTGATCTTTGGGCTGGTACATTGGAATTTTACATTGACCGAAAACCTTTAGGTATAAAACGCAAAACGCAACCTGCCTTTTTCAAAAGTTGATGCTGATGAGTTTGTAGAATTGTTGAGTGGTTTGCTAATACTTTCTTTTTCAATGCAGGTTTGGCATTCGAAGGCCTTCGTGACAAAGTCTTATATCCAATTATTTCAAGCACCGCAGCACGCAGCGGTATGAACTTAATATTTTGCCGTTCCTATCCTCAGTCATTGCAGTTGCAAGTGATGTTGGCGATAAGCAAAAATATGATGTCTCCTGAGGAGGAAGAAAACGCATCACTTTTCAAAGTTCTCTCATTGCCCCCTGGGCTCAAGTCTTGGATGAAAAATAATTACTGGTGGATTGTGTCTTGCCGTGATCGTGAGAGGAAACGCGAAGAAGAGCTAAATAACCGAGCGAAAAGCGACAAAGAGTCTCGCAAACAGCAAGCGAACAAGGACACTTCACAGGAGACTGAAAATGGTGACGAAAGTGAAAGTGATGACGACCATATCGATGAATTCGAGGCAGCTCTCACAGGAAATCTTGTTGATGGTACAAGACCTCAAGCAGAAGCAAGGCGCCGAATCCCACAGCAGTGCTCTCAGGCTGGGGAAGGCCAAGCTAATGGAGGTGTGGGTGGAACTAGCTGTATGCAATTTCTTGCAGCAACAAGTTCTCGAACTCACTTTCTCGGAAGGGTTAGTCCTATTTTCGTTGGGATGCCTGAAGGTGGCTTCTCTGTTGTACCACCACCCAATGCAACACCAAGCACTTCATCATCATCATCATCTAGTGTGACCTCAAACACTTGTGCTGCGGCACAATCTTCAAGCCAACCAAAACCAGTCGTGAGAAGCCGAAGTGCGCCCTCGCAACATTCATTATCTGACGCTTCATCATCATCATCTACTACTAGGATACAACGAGATCCATCTTCATCTGAAGACGAAGAAGATAGTTCTGAAAGTGCTACACGTTCCACCCGCAAGGAACCCAAAAGGCTTCGGCTTAGAACCTCAATTGAGGCCGAGGAAAATGAAGAGGAAGGCAAGGAGGATAAACCGCTGGAGGAATAAAAACCGTCATATCGGAATGCTTATAGCTTGAACTAGCTATGGAATGCCTTATCTTTTAGTTCTAGACTTCACGTTACGTAGATTTCCGCAATAATTCCATCGCCACATTATCCCAACTTGCTTGATTTGGTTCTATGCCCGCTGTCCTTGAAAAATATTTTTTGAATTTCAAACAAGTGTTTTCGTTTTCATCTTATACAATGAATGAACTTTCATGATTAGAAATTAATGATCGATAACGTAGTTAAAATTAACCTTTCACAATTACATAAATGCGTTCTTTAAAAAAGAAACAAAAAACTACTTTTAAAAGTCATGTTGAATGACTGCAATGGAAGAATAAAATATATTAAAGAGTTATCAACATAGATTTGATTAGGCAACTATGCAGATTTACAATGTAAATTCAGTAATCTCATTTGCTGATTATTTGAGATCTTTAAGCCCATCACCTTATAAAATTCTAAATAATAATTAAACTATGTACATGATAATTTAATTAAAATTCTGGAAACTGATTCTGTAAGATATTGTGCAGTGAATCATGTATCCTATGCAGAATTAATCAAATTATCATTCATTACGATTCTTTTAGAAGACGGCCGACGTCTCCATTACAAACGATTGTTATTTTAGTTCACCCACTCGTGATATTGAGAATAATTTATGTAGAAATACCAAAAAATGTGTATCCAATACTGTAAAGCGGTGTGATTTAGTTTTTAGTCTGCATATAAGGTAACGAAAAGTATTTATGTTTTAATACAATCGCAAAGAATTAAGTTGAAACGATATAATGCACTAAATGTAACTGATCTAGTGATTACCTACCATACTTCATTTAGGTTTAATGTAATTGTTGAGTAATTTATACAGCAAAAATCTAAATAATATATTAAACAAAACCTCTAAGTTAATGAATAAAAATCTACGATAATTGAATCCAACTTGTGTAATCATTTACTTAAATAAATACCATCCTTCAATTTTTCATAAACATGAACATTTAGTTAAAAAATACATTAATCATTCTGATAAAGTCCTTCATAAAAAGATTAACAATGAGATTGCATCTAGTCTTATTGAATTTAAAATATGAACAAAACGATACCTAATCAAAAAATCCTCCCTCCACCCTCACTAATTGACAATCAACAATATAAACTTTCAGTAATACATTGTCTAAAATATCTAACTAATCGAGTGCGAATGGCGTCAAAAGTTCGATGAGAAGCATCCTTTTATTGGGCAAGGTTAAGTAATGTTGAAAGTCCACTGTCCGTCCATTTCTGCTCCATTTGTTTAGGCGTCAAGGAAGGCCCTTGATCAGCACAGTCCATTGGATCAGGAAGATCTCCAGATGGAACTTCCGCCTGTAATTAAAATTATGTACATTAAAATCTAACGATCAATTATTGTAAATGAACGTATCAATACTGATGACTGATTCAGGAAACACAATTAAGGCAATGGTTTATGGATTACCTCTCCTGGGGGCAGGGTTTCTTGTCTCCACCGATTGTCGATGAGATTTGCACGGTACCAATCTAGTAACACTTGAGAATCCATTCTGAAGATGTAACAAAAATCAATTCCAATTACTTTTAACTTTTGCTAAAATATTAAATTAATTTAAATCAATGTGGAGGATGTCAAGTGCGTGTGTGCTCAAAACGACTGACAAAACAGATGACTGACTGGCGGTATCGCAGTGAGAGATGCTTGTGCGTGCATTCAATTTCACATGGGGCAAATAAAAGCACAAAAGTGCACGCGGCTAGTAGTGTTCCGAAAGCATATTTGTTCGTGACTCCACTCCACATGTCTTTCCTTACCAAGTTGTCATAAAAGGTCCCTCTAATATTCCAATTACCGAGTGTGGTTATCCAATTCATGGGTACTTTTAACTACGTTTCGAAGTGTCCTGGTTTTCGTGCTGTAGATTGATGTGTAGAAACTCATTTTAGGTGAGGTGACAGGCTAAAAATATGGAATCCCAAGGAGAAGAGACCACGAATGACAGTAGTTCGCTTCCGGATGAAGTGACAAACCTGGAAAGAAAGTTGGAGCTTTTAAAACTGGATTCGGAAACTGGAGCGGAAGCACCTGTAGGTGTAAACCTGGCTATGGTTCAGAGCGATATAAGGACTGTGTACGTTATATTTTTAATGAATTTAAAGGTTTTTATGAATTTTTGTAGTCTAAGTATTTGATAAGGAACTAACGTCTCTTATTCATTGAAAATGTAGGCTAAAAAACATTGAAGCATTTATACAACGGGACCAGCAAGTGGATCATTTGGAACTGTCGAAGGTCCATTCTATTCTCACAACGCCCCTCAAGTCTCCCCGTAATGGAAACGATGTGTCCAGTGTTATGTCTTACCTCAAATTGTTGGCTGAGATATGCCCTCCAATTCAAGGAGCCGATTCATCATTGGAAGATGTATTTTGGACACGGGTTCTTGAGCCAATTGCGGACGATATATTGTCATACTTGAACATTCAAGTTTTCCAAAAGTGTTTCGCAACCTTGTCCTCTTCTACGGATAAAACTTCAAGCAACGACACTTCCGAAACGCCCTCCACTCTGGGAACAGGATATGCTTTCCATCAACAACTAGGCATTCTACTAAAGGGTGTTCGTATACTCTTAATTTACTTGAAAAGAGCCATAGTAAACTTGCCTAAAGGAAATTCAACCTTGAAATCTCCAGTCACAGAATGTTTAACAGTTTTATCTGCCTTGATGGACCCACTGAAGGCGGCACACAATAAAATTGATTTTGACATTGGCCTGGATATTCGCTGTAATATTGGCGTTGGAGTTTGCTACTCCATGACTTATCTTTGTTACCCGAATGTCACACATGTTCAATCATTCTTTAGAACCATCTTTGCAACGGCTAAGCCTCCATCAATTTCCTGGTCAAACAACGAAAACATGATTTTGGATCTGGTTTCGTCAGACACCAACAGAATTGCTTTAGCTTTTGGCGTTCTTAATACATGGTTGGAACAAGTACATGACGAAGACTTGTATTTCAGTATTGCCAGCAACATCTTAAATATAGAGCATGGGTAAATTAAACTCAATACGAATAACTATAACTTTAACGTAAATTGTTTTGGAAATCGCTAAAGTTTTTCTCTTCCTATTTTCAGTGTTAAGGAAGCTGTCAACTTGGGATCCGCTCGTGTATTGGAAATCTGGACAACAAAATTAGCCAGGCCATGCATTCCCATCAATGTTCTGAAACACGTGTCAACTCTATTTCCATCTTTAGAATTTTTCTGCTACATGTATATGTCTGCTCACATTGATGCGGTTAAAAATTGCTGTCGTAATATACTGTCAGCCCTGTCCCAAATATATCACAGACTAGATGAGGAAAAGGTTCCATTTATTGACGAAGGTTCCAAATGTCATAGTTGGGTTACTGCGATCCTCAACACGATTTTGGACAAGCTACCTCACATCAAGTGGATTGCGTTAGCATGTGTTGTGAGAAACACAAAGAAGTCTATAGTTTCACTGGATTTGGATCCATTGCTACCAGAAAAATTGCTGACAACTCAACGGACATACAAAAGCGCTGTAATTTGATTTCCAATATAAATTCTTTGAAAATGCCATATTATTCTAGTAATTCCAAATAAATAAGGAATGTCCTTTTTATAAATGCAGGCCAACGACACGTATGTAGCCCTGATGAGTTATTATTTTGAACGTGAATCGTCGGAAGCTAAATGGGAAAAAGTCTGGATCGATCCACTATTCTCTACACAATTTTGCCAAAATAATGAGTCCAATTGGCCACAAAAAAAGAACATCATTTCCATGATTCTGAACTCGGAAAAGTTCCAGATTTCCCATATGAAAGGAATGATAATTCCACTGCTAAAAAGCGTGGTGAAAAGAATGAACCGAAACCAGAGCAGTTCACCCGTTCGAAAACAATCAAGCACAGTTGACAACTTGGAGGATAATTTAAATGCAGCAGAAGCTGCTCTACTGGCGGCAGAAACCATAAAAATGGCATATGAATTAAAAATTACTATTGATGCAGCAGAACTCAAATTGTCAATAGGCAGTACAGACTCCAATTCAGCTCCGGAAGACTCCTTTCGTGGACTGGTCCCAAGGTCAGTGCTTAACAACTGGTTGTGGCATGAAAATCCTCAAATCAGACTGGCTGGATTCGCGCTTCTTGTGGAAACGAAGAAAACAAGTGACATCATTTCCAAGCAGGATTTCGAATCTTTGAAGATATTCTTCAAGTACAATTTGTTAAGCCAAAGCCCAGCGTTTCGTCAGCAATATTTGTCTTACTTTAAAAAGGTATGTATAATGTACTTGCTTTGATTATAATTATTACAGTCGCTGGTCGGTTAGTACCAATATGAGCTTATCGTCTGTATTTTTTTAAAGCTCGTTAGAAGACTAAGGGATGGTGAAGGTGTTGCTCGGAGGAAGAAGGACAATGAAACTGTGAAAAGTTACGAGAGTTTTCTTCAGTGGTTATGGCAGTTTTTGACTGAAGACGAAGGTCTATTTTTTGGCGCAAACTTTGCGAGAAGATGCCAATCCTTGGAGTGTTTATCTGAGCTTACCGAACATTTTCCAAACGGGTTCGAAATATTTGGATTGACGTCTTCAGGCAATACAAAATATCTTCGATGGCTGACGGATTCGTATGAAAACAACAAAATGGCAGCACTTGAGATCATGCTTAAAATGCCGATGGAGGAATTCGATGACGAGGCGTTTTGCTCCAATCTTTTCAATCAAGCAGTGGTCCTTTGCAAGAGCATAAAACCTCCCGAGTCTGTGACTGGACGCTATCTCATGATCTTACTTATGCGGAAAGCTTCAAAAAATCAGAAATATGCTCCATTGAATATCCTTGAGTATTTGTACTCTGAACTGGAAACAATGCTAAAGAAAATAGAAACCACGTCTCTTATTCAAGTTTCTAGTGAAAGTCCTATGTATGGGTGCATTCGCTGCATTCGAATGATTCTTGGAAATACAACCGAATACAGACAGGAAGAGCATTCAATAAAATACCGCAATTATGTCGCAAAGCTTCTCAAATTGTGTTTCATCGTTGACGATTTACTGTTTCCGGTGTTGGGAAGTGCTGCTCCTGAAGGGTTTCTTCCAGGACTGAAGGATTCTGCCCCAGATGAAAATAAGCAAGTAGTGAGATCACTAGCAGCCCAAATGCTGTTAGTTTGTGCGTGGAGATCTATGAAAGAAATTTGCCTGCTCATGTCAGATATGTGCTGCTGGTTTGTAATGGAAGGCGAGTCCAGTATACCATCTGTTAAGAAAAATATCGTGATAAATCCGTCAACCTACCTACTAACATTCGATCAAGTTTCCTCAATTGGAGATCATTTACTGTACCTTTTGAAAAATTTGATGCATCGAGGTGTGTTCGAGCAAGTGTTTGTTGGGTTTAAGCAACTGTCGACTAGATTGTGGAAATCAAGTGGTTCCAAGCTTAATCACCTCCCTGAAAAATGGCTTCAGCATGCAATTGACCAGGAACATATTTCTGCCAAATCCATCACAAGACGAAGTGCTGGCCTACCTTTCATATTTCAAGCGCTACTTTCTGCAGAAAGTGAAAACGAACAATTTATTCAAAAGTGGGTGGAACGTCTAATGATTTTTGATGAAACTCCAGAAATGGCTCCTATCAGAATACATTCAATGAATGTCCTCCGTGGCTTGTTTCGTGATGCCACCTTTTCTTCAGCGATAATGCCCTTCGTGCCGCATGGGCTTAAAATGGCATTTAGAGGACTAAAATCTTTGGATTGGACAGAACGAAACTCTGGGCTCATGCTTTATGGAGCAGTGATGAGGCGCACTTTTGGAGCAAAACTAAACTTGATGAATGCCCCAACATTCTTCAGGAAATTTCCTCAGATGTATGACTTTCTCTTGAATGAGCTTGACATATGCGTTCAGTTAATGGAAAAAAGAAAGACGCAGCAAGAAATCTTGAGAAGCAAAGAGAAAGCTGACGAGTCTTTGCCAATTAACGCTATGTTGACTTGCGATTTTACATTTCATCTACTTCTCCTCCTGTCATCCTTTACTTCAAGCGGAAGAGTTGAAGATACTCATTTTAAAGTGAGAAGAAAACTTTTTATTTAATATCGATAAATGAATTAAATAGAGCAGTCAATTAATGCTTATATTTTTCATAATTATTAGCTGGCTGAGTTTATTCCGAGGATTAGAAAGTGTGGCGACAGTGATGACATGGAAGTGAGGAAGTTGTCTGCGAAAGCTCTCATCCCATTCTTAGTTTCTCCAGAGGACAAGTTTGAACTTGCTCAAGTCATTTTAAACGAGATGAAGAAACAAACACACCTTTCACAAAATAAATTTCACGGACTACTTACTCAGGTAATTGTTCGAAACGGACTTGCTTAATATTTCAGTATACTTCATTGGTGCGATGAATGGTATATGCTTATAAAATGATTGCAATGTTTCACTTTAGTTTCTGGCAGTTGTTTGTCTGTTACCAAACGAAGAAGAAGATAAAATCAGCAACGAAACCATTGCTAATATTGTCGATGGCTTCATATCTATGATATCGCTCAAACTTCCTACATTAGCTAAGGCGTCCCCAACTGTGTATGCAGTGGTATTGGAAATCTTTGCCAAATTAAACGAAATAAAGTCTATAAGTGATAAAACATCATTCTCAAATGCGCTACAGTTGGTTAGTGAAAGCTTCGACAAGAGGTTTGGATACTGTTCGAAGAGGAACGTTGTACCTGGTCTCCATGTTGCAGACAAAATCATCGCAAGCCGTTCCATAAAAATATTGGCGAGTGAAGCAAACACGTCTATTGTTCTGGAACAAATATACAACTACTTTAGCGACACCTCACTTAAATCAAAACCATACATTGACCAGTTTCTCGAGTTAATGCAAGAGGACGAAGCAACATCTTCAGCGCTTTCCCAGCATTTATTTACGGACAATGAATCAACTCCTGAAACAGTGGTGATCGTAGAAGCTGTGATTGGCAATTATTTACGCAGAGTTATATCAGAATTCTCCAAGTTTCCTGGAACGGAAGTTGAGCTGTACTATTTGAATTTTATTGCCACGCTGCCTCCAACCATTTTCAAAAGCGTAGAGACGGATGAATTCGTGTCTCCTTTAATTCGAAGAATGTTTCAAGTTTGTGATAATGAAGATGGGAAGGCATCCTCAACTTTACCTATCAAAGCGGCTGCATTGCTGGTGCTTGGAAAAATTGCATTTTCAACTGAAATTCTGTTATCCCTTGTGCGTGAGATTAATTTGCTATATTGTAATAGTTTTTTTCAAACTGTAAAGGTGCTATTTTCACATATTTTACTTTGTTTCCATTACAGGAAAACAAAATAGAGTTATGCGATATGATTCTTCAATGGTCCGGTTCAGACGTAGATGATGACCTGCGATTTGCTGTTGCTAAAAGTTTTCCTAGTATTCCATTCGCAAACATGCAGAATTTCTCTGGTACGTAAACGTAACAATAGTTAAGCATTATTCAATAAAAATTAGTTTATGAAGCTATGATTCAAAATTGAATAATATCTTGTAAATGTGCAGCAACCAACCAAGCCAAACTGTGGAGTAGTATTTTACTGTTGGCTCAAGATGATGAAAGTTCGTTACGTCAAATTGTCAGTCAAAAAATAACGAACGGTTATGATAACACATGCTGTGATAGAAAATCTCTGGAAGTGTTGGTCCACTTATATATTAGGGAGTTTCTTATCCACAATCCAATTGATGGACTACTTGTTTTAATGGGATTACTATTGAGGGAAGACTTTCAAGTTGAAGCAAAGGCAGCTGATGATGTAAATTCACAAATATAATTATTATTATCACATTAAAACTGTAGCTGTTATTGATTATGGATTATACAATATGTCATTTTAAAGTTATAATCAATGATAAACTTTCCATACAGGAAACTGAGGACCGAATTTTTGATAAAAGTGAAATGAACATGTACTTGGAGCCCATCATCTTGGCCAAAACCATTAAGACTGAGATGGCGTCATCCAAAGTTTTTGACAAGCAGTTTTTGGCATTATCCCTTGATAAAGATTTACAAGAATCACAAGTTAGTTTTTTCCATATTTTAACCAACATGACATCAGATTGTAATAGAGTGAGTAATAGTTTGACTATACGAAAACTTTTAACTGATGCAATAAAAAGCATTGAATGCGTATTTAAAAGTAGATCCACAGATAATAAGAATGAGCTTGATGGATTAACCAGAGACGATAGCATAGTAGTAAAGAAATTCATTCATGATTTTATACAAGATGTTTTAAGAATGACTAACTAACGAACTAAATGTTAAAAAACCAATACCCAAAGCCAAATAAATATTACATTGTGTTTTATAAAAATATTCTGAAAATTGTACTATCCTTTTTTATTTAAACATGTTTTATTTATTCAAGTAATGAAACAATTTTAGTGACATGTATTGTATGACTGGCATGGTTAAACAAAATAATTACATAACGTCCGTCGAACACTGTTCGACAATAATAATAGCAGATAGAGACAGCGCAGTGATGCTTGGTTTGAATCGCAGATATTGATCTTATTGTTTACTGGAAATATTTAAAGCTATACATAATATACTGTATGTAATTCACAATTAATTGGTGTGGCGGCCAGGCAGGAAAACGAATTCGAATCCTTTCCTCACATTTTACAGTAGTGTGATGTAACACAGCCGATAAGAATAACAGATTTTACCTTAAATCTTGAAAACTACAGGAATACTTGTCAATCTTCAAATAATAATAAGCTTTAATATCCATTGTCAAAATATGTAAGCAAATGGTATCGATATCATAAATGGAGTCTTCAATCGGACAGAAATTACGTAAATCCAATAAAAAGTAATTGAAATTTTGAAAGCTAAAGAATTTATGAAAAATCACAGCCCAGCATGATTGTATTCATGTATTCTTTCTCTTGAATTCTCAACATATCATGGTAGAAAGTGAAGAACTCTAGATGCTAGAAATGGAATATGATCCAATTTTTAAATATATATTATTTTCTTCCTTTTTATCATTTGATATTTGATTGAACCCCCAAAGTCGATTTGACAAAAAAGTCAGGTAAACCAACAACAACCATCAATATTAAATAAAATTCACCTAAGATCCTTTCTCAATACTTTAATCGAAGCCTTTGATGCATTCCGAAACAATGATCAATCTATAACAACTCAAACAACCGATTCCAGTCTGTGCGTGTCAGAAGCAATCTTAATCTTACTAGCAACTCCTGTTTTAACTCCTTAACTCTAGGTTGTGTGGGAATTTGGACCGTACAAAACCTCTACCGCAACGCTTACATGCAAAGATTCAAAAGTATAATATTGGTAAATTGAAAGTGCACACATGTGGATGGATAAATTGATTTTTTTTTTCAAAGACAAAAATAATTTCTGTTACGTCTTACATACATATAAACAACTGAATTAATAACGAACTATAAATATACAAATACTTGTAATCTTTTTACATCAATTAAAAGGTTGTGGTTGGTAGTATGAAGGTTCTACGCTTCATTATATTTTCTATACAAAAAACCAACAAAGTCAGTGCAAGGGTAAATTTTAACGGGAGAATGTCAATATTGCAAGCCATATTCTTTAAGAATGGTACTGGTAAATTATTTTTCTTATTTTTACAGTAAATCATTAATAAGCAACAAGTAATATCACATATAATTTTATTTTAACAATGGGCTTTCTTTGCCAAAATCGACAACAACACTAACAATAATTTATAAAACACAAAAATAAGAATAACCAAGTAGGTAAGTGTGGTTCAAGTACATCAAGCGGATTATTTTTTAATGTTTGCCCCAACCATTCCAATATTTTATACTCGATAAGCTTCACTTGGAATATAATAATTTTGTTCACAATCATACATTATCTAACACATACATTCATTTAAAAAAGGTTACGTATTTTACATATTGTCACTAGTATTAGTCGGTAACATGAAAGCTTTTCACAAATACATGAAAATGAAGCTACAAGCTAGTTTAAGTCAAAGTTTGTGTAAAGAAACTGAATCACCAAAACCACAACGGTATTCATGCAAAAATGGGTGACTCTGCTTTTGTTAGGTGATTGTAAGGTATTTCACTACTACTTCAAATTATACTGGATGAAGAAACCAATGCTTTCATGGTTAAGGAATAATTGCAAAGAAATTGTGCAATCATTAAGAATTTTCTTAAATTAGGCTGCGGTACAGTTTAGCTCTCTACTGAACCCGAATTACACATTCATACATGCATGCAATATTTTTGGAATTAAATTGGTAACATAATTTTACATTGAACAACATCGTTTCTGTAATTGTACGCAAGAGTTACGAGTAATGGTAAGTCATAGAGGTATATTACATAATAAATGTGCCTGCCATTTTCCAACAAAAAGCCAGTTTCATTGGATTATGCAATTCCTTTTTTCCTGGAATGCTACTGGTAAAACCTGGTAATAATACTAGCAACACTTGCTTTCCTCTACGTACTTGCTGTCATTTACGTTTGGCAATACTCAGCTAGAAATACACTGAGAATGAAAATGCTTAAGGCTATTCGATATTCAAGTTTTCAAGACCAATCCTTTTCTTTAAGTATTTTTTCATCTACCATCATTTAAGCAGTACTGAACTCAAGATAATGACGAATGTTAATCAGGCGCGAAAGGAAGTCAGCTAAATGAAAATGAACGAACGCATATTATATTGCGTAATGTGTGACCAAACTCCCGATTATGATGAAGAGCTATTTGCATCCACCTTACTTCCCACTAGCTAGACTAGGTCCTCGGGCAACCTCTCATGATGACTATGACTTCACCACACGTAACTAAACTTTCAGGAGATTCCTACTATTGTGGGAAAATTCAACACAAGCTCTACCAATCTACCATCGCCTATCTACAAATTTTAAAACACACAAGTTGTAAGACCTTCCGTATTTCCTTATGACATGTGAATTTGAAATTTAAAGATAAGTTGACTTGAACAAAAGCTAGGTCCATGATAGAAGAGAATACAGCTCACAGCTATTTTGAATGACGGGCGAAGCTAAATAAAGAACAAATTAGTTTGTTTTCTAACAAGGAAAGTAGTGCCAGAAAAATACTAAATATGTTCAAATTTCAATTGATGGGAAATTATCCGATCATTGAGTTGATCATTTTTAAGATCAGATTTGAGAGTATCAACAAATGTATACATAGGACTTGAAGCAATGTAATGTACCTACAATTATACAGGATCAATGATGTATCTTTCCTGGGAGTAATTACTTTGTGGTTGAATAAGTAATGATAGCTTTGAATTTTTCATGTGAGGATTCAAAAAATGCAGGTTTATGTCAACTTCATCGACCAGTAAATGCTAAGTTTTTGTCTACTTTTCATTATAGCAGCATTTGGTAAACTCCTAATTAGAGAACAATTGCGACAATTATTCATTGGCCTTGATTAAGATCGGAATGATTAGGTTATGCGGTTAGTAATAATTGCTTTTTATGTTAAATTGTTAAATACGGGCATGGAGAACTCATTTACTGTGATATAAATGAAATAACAACAAAGAGACAGGTACCGATTCAATACAATTAGCTTAGCTTCAAAGGTAGATAGGTAGGTATGTTGAATGTTGATGATTATGACAATCTTTTGTGTAAACAACAATTTTTTTGCAAATAACAAAATTATTCTTAAAATCTAAACCAGAGGTAATAGATTTAAAAGTACACACCCTTTTCGCAAGATTTAAGTATACAACCTAAAAGCATTAGTTTCGTTTTTAAGTAAAGATAATTAAAGTACAATAAATCTTAAGTCCATACTTCAGACAATACTTAACTAATATTATGTTTTATGCTGCTGATTGCCAGACTTGACTCGATTATTAAAGAAAACGATCATACAAAAATGTTGATGCACATGAGTTTTTTTTATTCAGCCTTTATTCCTTTCTTCCTGGATGACTTCTTCAGATACGCCTTGTAGAAGAAATCAGCGAAGAGGAGGAAGTATGAGAAGTACATCGCCAAAGCCAAGTAGATGTTGGACATGGGTCGTGAACACTCACCTCCATTTACTAATTATCGAAAAACAAAATGTGTCAATTAGTCTTTTCTCATCTCACTCTCTGAAAATATTCTTCGTCATAGATCACGGTAGGGAGAATACTTACCTAAGATATAATACGAGTGAACATTGACAACTAGTCCAACTAGCATTTGGCTAAGTTGCAAACAGGTTAAGCACATGGCAAAAGGACGAGGCAGCTTTATTTGAAGAGACTGGAGGAGTTTGGTAAAAGAAACGCAGTTAGAATTTGATATATTTAGCAGGGATGGTACCTATTATTTTAATCATTCATGTAATTAACTTACTCGTAGAGCATAGTACGAGTACATGAGGGAATGGACCAGATAGTTCATTGTACAAAACCACCTGCTTGAAGGATCATAGGCTCCATGAGCAAACCAACAGTAAATACAGACAGTCACGTGGTGATACCTACATTGAATTAAATCATTTCAAACGTTGATACATACATTCAAAAACATCATAAAATTATCCAGTTTTCATCTAATTTCCATTCTGGAAGAAGCATGATTGCCCAACCAACATAGTTTTTGTGAATAAGTCAGATTTTAAATTCTGTGTATGTACTGCGTGTACTAGTCCTATATACCTACATTACAAAAATCTATTCATGTGGGCTTGTATCTTGCACGCAAGTTGAGGAATTAACTTAAGTATAATTGATTGCTGGTTTTAGAGATTCTCAGTGGTGGGTACATTGAGTTATTAATGATAATTATTAATTAATGTGCTGCAAAATGATTAACATTTCTACTTTCCTCTCAGAAACAATTCTTTTACATTTGAAACAAAAGGCTTCTACTTACAGACACATGGACTTTACTCGTAAGATAAGGGAACAAGATAATGATGTTTGGAAACAGGAATTAGTAAACATAATGGAATTGAGTTATCTGAGTCACATACGCCAAAGTATCACGCGACACTGACGCACACGCAATTTAGTCTGTATCATAAAGTCTATGATAGCACAGATAGCATTCAGCCTAACTTAACACATTGAAACCGGTTCATTAGTCAATTCATAAGAGTAAAAGTCATACTTACCAATGCAGAAAGATAAGAGGCTGCTTCCTCAACACGATGAATGCAGTATCACCGAATTCAATCACCTTCGACAAGGCGAATAGCCATCCCCAGAATGAAGTGGCCGCATTGTGATTTTCTCTGCAACAAAATGAAAAGATTACATCAAACTATGACAAATGTATATCACTTCACGAGTGCGACCTATGCCAATACTATGTTACATGTGAGATTAACCCAATAATTGAAAACATTCATAAAATATATGTCGAGCAGATTTCGAGAGATGTCCTCATCGGATCTGAAACGGCAGACAGTAGACATACTTTTAAAAAATCGATGCATCATGCTCAAGGACTTTCTTTTGTCACTTGTCAAAAATATTGAAAAGGGAATAGAATAAAATATCCATCATATTAAAGTCAGACTGATTAAATTAGAGAGGGGCGGAGCATAGGTTTGACTAGGCATCGAAAATTTTAAAAAACGAAGCATTCTTTGAAAGAAATGAAGTGGTACGAGAGATGCAAAGATATAGGGGTAAATAGAGATGTCTACATGATTCAATCATTTAATCCGCAATGTAGTCACTCGCTATTTATTCTAAAGTTATTAATCATGTAAGAAATTCCTGATACATACATGTCATTTCTTAAATGATCATCACTTTAACTAGGTATATCTTTCCGACTGATTAAATCAATAATGCATGCACTTTTGCATCAAGCATCTTATATGCATAATTGTAACGAACACATTACGCCATGACACAGAAAAACATACATGATACGCTTTGGTTACTGTTACTGAACAGTCATACTTTATACATACATGTCAAGTTCAATTAAAACCAATTACTTTACTTCGTAAAAATATGTACAAGGTTTATATATAGCTTGCAACCGGTATAATTTTCATTCGGATCTCATCACAAGGCCGCCTGCAAATAAGGCAAAAGGGAATAGGCTTGAAGGCTTTAATAAAACCTTAGACAAGGATGATAGACTTGTGCAATCCATGCTGTGAAAAGTCAAGCTCTTGAGAACTTGCAATAAAGATCGCAGGAAATGAAACCCATAAGCCTAAGCCATAATATCATGAACGCTGAACCTGAAACTTGAGTAACAACAGGAACAGGTAAACCTGAAGAGCATGGCATGCGGCATTGCACAACATAAAAATTATATAACATCACCTCATGGTGAATCCAACTCGGCCAAAGAAAACTTGAATTTCTACATGTATGATATGTCGTTATTTGTTAATCATCACCATCATAGCACTCGTTGGGACGGGACATTACATTTGAGTCAGTTTCCTGTCTCCCATTACTCATCCTACATTTAATGCTAATAATAATGAAAGAATATGAGTAAAGTAATAAGAAATTAAATCTATGATATGCCGTCAAGTAAGAAGTGCAATGAACAGACAACTGGTGAATGTCTTCTAGTGTAAAATAAAGCTACAAGAATTTTCTTAATTATGGAGAACCCGTATTTTCAAGTCTTGCTCAACAATTCAAAGAAATCGTAATGAGAATGAGTTGAGTAACATTAAATATATACATCGTTACTGCTACATCGAGTATTTTTGCTTTGCATTGCATACATATTTTTATCTTCTTTTATCGGTGAAAACCCCGAGCTTCAGAAACTTATATAAATCCACCCCGCATACGGTGACAAAGAACTGCGCTTTCCATGCCATTGTCGGACGTTATGTTACAATTTACAAATCATACACTACACATGCCCAGAAATCATTTGTCATACACTACTACTATCTGATTAACAACGATTAACACGCATAAAAACTTGTAACTACCGTTTTGCTACTGGATGAGAAACCATGAATCATAAAATACCGGCATGCTTTGCATTTGCAGTCAAAGGATATGGGGTGCAGTAGATCAGAAGGCATCAAAATTCATATTCTCATAAATTTCATTTTGCAAAATGAATGCCGTGACAGTAAGCAGCAGTGATGCAAGGAAAAACGGAAAGAAAAATAAGAAGTTATTGAATCCGGTCAGTCACACTCATACTCATTATTACTTGCAAGCAAGTCAAATATTTAATCATATAAACTGATTAAAATAATATTGAGTGAATCTAAAATGTCTGCAGTCCATCGTGGGAATTTCTTTAATTTAGCCTAGCCTGCTAAGGCTGTAAATGTGAATCTTGCATCTCGTTGTTGCTGTATCATAACATTAAAATTAAATATAATTTTATAGGTGCTTTGTTTTGCATGCGGCATGCAGAGATGTTGTGCAAGAAAATAAAATACTCGGACGGAACCAGGTTAGATATATGATGTTTTAATTTCAATCTTTTCTTACTCCTTAAATCGTAATTATTATTGTCCCAGTTTTCCCACGCATGATGATAAAACGCAAAAATATAATTTTACGATTGCTGTCCAAATAATAGCTTTCCTACTGTCATTTCTTTCATCTATATAGCTTATTCATATTCATATACCTAGTTGAGTTGTTTATCTCATAATTTCGCCTGCATTCATTAACACGAATTAATTCACAATTCATCTATTAACATCAATATCAATGGCATATTTGGCATTCCGCACCGCACGCAATAACCAACGATATAGAAATAGATTTAATCAATCGTAATCATGTGCTTGATTGCCACCAAGAGTCATCAACTTTTAGGAGTCAAGTAAGATATCCCAGTGCGTTAAATGCATGATTAAAACAATAGACAAGTTATTATTGAAACGGAGAAATATCTTTTTGTTTCGACATTTGAAAACTCTTTAAATTACCTAATTTAATTTTCCTGAACCATTAATCATTACGCGTGGCATGATCTTCCACTACTTGCATATTGTTTTTATCTATTAGTGTGCATAAACAAAAGGCCAAAGGCCCGACCGGGTATTGGCAAATACTCATTATTTTTCAAATCTTAGAAAATTATATAAAATCATAATTATAAAGGAAAGGTCGCATAAAAATACAGATAATTCCCAAGAAAATTTAATTTATCTGGATATAAACTTCCATTTTAACAATTCTACACGTGCATCTTCGAAAGTAATTAACTCTGTAATTCTTAAGGTCAATTAGGTCAATGATTCATGATCATGCGCGACTTTTTACCAAATGTTTGTTTGACAATGTGGCTTTCGCTTATGAGATTCGTTTTTGAGCATCTCTGGATGAATATCTAACATCAACAATTCGATGAAATTACCTCGAAATTGACAGATTAGAGCTCAAAGATGCATATATTATAAAGGGCACATGAATTGTTGTTGCATGTTGTGGCATATTGACAATTTATCGAAATGATTACTATTCCCAAATTTAGAAATGAAACAATGAAATCCTTGTTCTATCTACACTCCCGCCCAATTCCAATTTTCCTTCCAGTTAAATTACATGATCGGCAATGCGCAATGAATAATAATGATAGAGGATTGAGAGCAATACAAGATAATTCGATATAGAAGGATAAATGACAACTTACAAGTAGCACACGGATCGATGAAATCCATCAGGCTTTAGAACGGAAACAAGGAGTTCCGGGGCACTTCTAAAAAAGCCTACCGCTGAGAATATGGCTAGCGTCATGTTCCAAGTGGTCAGAACTTTCCTGAGCTTCCAAGGCTGCCGATCCTTCATCCACCATTGTCCATAGAATACAATCATCAGATAAGCCGCTGACGCGTACACACTCCAATGCCAATGCGAGTACATCCATTGACGCCACTCCTCATGATTCTCGAACTTTTCAAACTCATACAAAGTCAAGTAATGTGGTGTGTAATTCATCGGATACTTGGAGTTGTACACAATTTCCTCCATGCCCATGGTAGTACCGCCTCCAGCCAGAATTGAACTCCCTCCTCCTCCCACTCTTGTTGATCCTTGGCTTATGTTAAGAACATCAACACTACCGGCACTACCACTCATTGTAAAAGCAAAATTAATCAAATTAAACACTTTTATGCTCTTTCTCTTAATTTAACTGCTTTCTTTTCCGATAACACATCAACTACGATGAACTACAAGTGACGAAAAATGCACGCGCCCTCCTTCTCAATGACAGCTGTAGCTTGATGAGTCAGCCGGAGAAAGTCAAAAGTTCAAAACAGAAAATACAAAGTCAAAATATCGCATAAAAATTGGGAAACTTGTCGGGTCGCTTGTAATAATCAAGAATCAAATTTTGGCAACAAATTGATAAAGTCATTAAGTTGATTTGATATAAATATTTTACATCGTCAGTTCTGTAGAGTTCACAACGCCACTTTCTCCATCCAAAAAATTCGCGAATTTTCCCCCCTCTCCCAAGTCAGCCACTACACACGACTTTCAGGTGAAAGCAAGCAATCACAACAATTCACACGACACGTTGCTCCCAACAATCCAATTTGCTACTGGCGAGAAAAAGTTTAAAGAGCTCTCTCAAAACTACTCAATCTCCTTTTCCCTCTATATTCCCACAACCCGTTTGACGTGAAAAAAGGCACGAGAGAAAGATTGATAAATGATAATAATCTACAGTAATTTTTTCGCAATAATATTTTTTTTTTCGCACATAAAATGTTACAATGAACTGATTGAGCCGACAGCTTGAAAAACTTGATATTTTTTTGGGTAATGATCAGAGAAAAAGTCCAAGTTGCAAGTTGTCTGTTGAGTCAATGAGAGTGATAGCAATTCACACTACTTGTATCAATCAAGCGAGACGAGAGAGAGGATATTTTGTTGAGGATGTGTGATGTGTGGTCGGTGTCTCGGCGGTAGTAAAAATGCCTGTGTGCCTCTGTGTGTGCAATGGGCTGTGTTTACTGTGATGATAGTGTTGATGATGAATGGTCGTCGTGTTCCATATAAAAAAGCGGGTTTAATTTCCACTAAAGGTTGGTCCGTCTCCTATCTCTGTCTGTTGCGGAATGAGAGATCGGATCCGACTTTTTTAGTTATATAGCCCAAAGTGCTCTCTGTCTGGCAAGTAGTGAGCATTAATATCGGCATGAATTGAGAGAAAATATTTCTAATAGGAGAGAAGACACACACCGCACGACAGCAACAGAATAACAGCAGCCAAAGCCAGGAAGTTGGAAGTGTGTGCAAAAGGCATATAATATTAGTCAATGTAGTATTGTATACCGTGGAAAAAAAATCAAGTCATAAAGCGGTCGTGTAGGTGTAGTCAGAGATAATTCTTATAAAGTTTTAATACATTATTGATACTGCTCTATATAGAGTTCACCGTTTCAGATAATATGTAGGTAGAGAGATATATGCATCATTTATGAATGTACATAATGTGTAGCCTATAGCAAGGCTAAAAATATAGATTTAGCGAAAAACCCAAACCCAACGAAACCACCATAAAAATGCAGGCCAGGCATGGAGAAGTAGTGGTAGTGGTGGTAGGAGAAATGAACCTATATATGCTGGACTCTGGAAGAAAAAAAAAATTATATGTACTTGTGTGGAGTGTGTTCGACAGTAGTGTATGCATACACACACGTTATATTAATAACCGTCATGTGTACATGTAAGTAGAGAAAAAAAAAGAGTCTGGCAAAGCTTTTCCATGTAAAACATGGTATTATACTGGTGTAGAGCTAAAAAAGCTTTGAAAATTGTTCCCTTTTTACTTGCCACGCCACTATAATGAACTAGCATTCATTTCATAACCCTTTTTCCCACGAAGAAGCACACTCTGAACGCACTGCTCACAAGACAAGACACAATTCACAACAGTAAATTAGATGAATACAAGTACAAACAACAGTTTCTTTCATAACAATAAATAATATGAATAAAGCTAATAATAAAGCATTTAATTTGACATGAGATTTTTGAAAAAAAAATATGCCTCTAAATTATAATATAATTATGTTCATGAAAAGTAAAACACAATAATCGCATGATTTTTTTAATGGTGAACATGCAGACTAGGAGTCGCATTCGGTTGATATTTTTTTTGCATGCGTGTAATTTCTTTTCTTCAAGAATAATAATGCTTTTAAAAATAAAGCACTACTCACTCACCCAAAAAATATGGAGGGTTGGCTAAAGAACAATTAAAGTCGAAGTGGACGGTGGTGTTATGGACAAGGTCGCACTGTTTTCCTCTTTCCTTTGAGTGGAAATTGGTCTTGCTAAGTGGAGCACAGCAATAGGGAAAAGTCTGTTTGAATTTCTATTGTCTTTGTAATTCATAATTATTATCGTGTGCACTCTTCATTGTGATATGATGAAGCTGTTTTCTTTCTTGTTTGCGTACAAAAGTGAACCCAGGAAAAAACAACACACTGGAAAAATGAAAATGTTTTTCTCTCCGATTTTTTTCGTATTTATATGAGTATAGAGAGTTTCCTGTTTCAAAGGGTCAAATAAATGAGGTATTGATAGTCTCAAACACTTCATTCACTTCCTTTTCTAACTGTAATAAAACATATTGAGAAGGTTTGAAATATTTTGAGGTGTAGCTATGAACGGGTTAGAAAATAAATAGGACAAACTTTGAGTCAACACTTTAAACAATCTAAATAGCTTTTCATGACACTTTTCTTCTACGTTTGTGCATGAAAGTTATAACAATAACGTATACACGAACAACGAAGTGAAAGAATTCCAGGAAATTAAATGATAATTAATTGCATGGTTTTTTTACTAAATTAGAAGTAACTAAAATTGAATGTGATGATGTATGTGCTTCACTTCACGTATTATTGTATTATTTGCTCTGTACTGTTAAGGTTAAAAAAAATATGTAGCAATGTTTCATAAATTTGTGAAGCATTTTAAAGAATAGCATTGGCTAACAACATTTTTAGAAAGATGCATACGTATACATATGCCAGATATATTGTGGCTCTGTTTCTATCCTCTGTTTTTCTATAAGATTAATCAAGATGTTCTGCTGGAGTAGTTTTGTGGTTTTAGGCCAATCAGAACATATTTGAATTGAAGTAAGGCTGTTTTTTCATTAGTTTAATCTTTTCTCTTACGATTTCATTCTTTCTATACTGTTTACCTGCTTGCATCGTAATACAGCTTTGCAATTTCCTATCAAATTTATATTGCTTTTGCACTCTGCAAGTCATGCCTGCATTCATTCAAAGGTAATCTGTGTATTATAAACTTTAAAAAATATGTAGGTGCATGAAGCATACGAGCGCTTACAGGATACTTGTATGTAACGTTAATAACTAGAGCTGTAATTATTATTTTTAATGTTTTTTGAAGACGTTTTAAAACTGAATCGCTTGACTGGCAAGGAAGGCCATGACTTAAATGTATATAATATGCATGTATGCATACTGTGCGATGCAAAGAAAGAGTGAATTAGTGTAAGGAATGCAGAGTTAAATTAACAGAGAGAAGAAGGTGCAAGATGTATTTTGAGAGTAGTGGGTAAGAAGTATTTAAGATGTGTTCATCATAGTTTATATTTGCAGGATTACATTACGGTTAAATTATGGACGCTCGAGTAGTTACATATGCGCACACAGATTTTTTCAGAATTTTAGACAAAAATATGTTTTATTTGGCTATTTTTGTGCATAGAAGGATTGTTTCTGCGCAGAGGAGGGTGGGACTTCATTGTTTGCTACTATATGATAGTCTGATGTTAACAAGCATATTTTTGAGTTTTAAATTTTCATAAAAGGTTAGTTTATTAGAGAGAAGATCGGCACAGCTTAACTCTGTGCCTGTAAATAGGTAGATAAATATATGTCTTGAGGCAAAGCACAGATTAATAGCCGCAAGATCTGGCAAACCGAACAGGGAAAAGTAAATTATCGAGAAATTACGAAACAATAATGATAATCACAATTAAATTTCGGGTTGATCAAATTCAAACCAAAGCTGGTAGTAAGAAAACTAGAAGAACACAAGCAATTTGTAGACATTGTGAATCTAATTAGGTGCATTAACTTAATTTAATTGCAGAAAGAATGTATTGTTTTGTGCAATAATATGCATTATTATTTTTCTAAGTATATAATCTCTTCAAATGGAATTTCGAACTTTGACATATGAAATAGCAATTTCATCATGCACAATTAGTGGCATATCTTGCGTACATTTTAAAGGCATTAGTAGTTGTGGAATATTTATTCTGAAAAAATTCGTACGAAAGTAGAAACCATAATGGCTGATTATGTGGCCTATAGCAGCATAGAGATGCAATATAAAGAGGAATTTCCGAAATTCCCATTCGTTATTACATGTTATTACTGTTTACTTTCGTGTTCTAAATCAATTTAATCATCGTGTGACATCTGAAACAAAAGTAGTAAGTTATTTGTTGAATTCAAGGTTATACTTCTGGTCAATTGTGAGTTGTTACAAAAAAGTCACTTATATTAACCGATGCATGCATGATGCACGTCAATGCATGTTTGTTTTTACCTTGAATGAGCAATCTGGCGAAAATCATGAAAAAATTGAATTTCTTTTATCCTAGCCGAAAGAGGTAAAACAGTAATAAATTTAAGAATCTGGAAGACAATTAAAAATTAGGGGGGTTTCTGAGAACATTTATTTGGGCTGCGTTTGTAGCTATACTTGTAATTGTTAGCCTAATTCAAATTAGCAAATGTAGATTACCTACTCAGAAGATTTGCTGGTATATATGTAGTTAGTATTTTTTGCAAAGTTTCGTAAGGCGCATGAAGATGGTAGCCTCATCATGCTCGTTATATCAAACTCGTAATTGTATGGCTGATTGCAGTAATGATCGACGTAAATTAAACCGCAGGCTTTCAATTATTGTGAAGAGCACCTATCTCCGTAGTTTGTTTTTTCCATCATAAAAGTTGTTTCCATAAAATATGATTTGAAAAAAACTTTAATTGTAAAAAGCTTGCAGTTTTCAGGGACTGTTCGTCCAGAGTCCAGAAGTACACGACATTGAAGATTATTTGCATTATTACAATTTATGATAAAATAATAAGCTTAATTAATTACAGAAGATGAACATATTATAATCGATATTTTCAAAGCAAAATTAGGATAGAAAGAAATATAAATTTCACTTAAGCGCAAGAAATCCCTGCATTGATCAGCAACCCAAAAATCATCAAGACTAACAAAGAAACTGATTCAAGTAAACTACTTATAGAGTATGTATACAGATGATACTACCAAAAAATTGACAAAAATCTTTGATTGCCCATTTGTTTTCAAAACTCTTGTGGTTTAGAACAGCAAGCATACACCATTCTTAAGCTGTAGCCAAATAATATACTCCATTCGCTTGTCTGCGATCAAAAAGAAAAATTCCATTCAGATAGTTTTTAAAAATTTGCGTGCAAAGTGCATAACCTCAGGGGATGTTAAAAATAAACAGTTTACCCTGTATCCACATGCTCTCCCATTTTCGCCGAGTCCACACAAGGCATACATTTCCGTTCCATGATGAATTCGTCCCATGAAGAGCATTTGCAACCGTTAAAATTAGCTCCGCTAATACTTGCTGTGTACAAGATGACGCTGTAAAAGTGATGGCAGAGTCCTTAAACGAAGAAAATGAGTTTAAAATTAGTTTTTTTTGATCTATTGATAGTATAGCGGACCTTTTTATGGCCATTTTCTCAGATTTTTAATTCATGGGAAAACTACCGTCCGTTCTTCCACAATATTGCGCACGACCATTGTTTGCTGCCGTAAATATACAATTGAAATTGAAGCTTTAAGGAATATGCTTGATTGAGTGACTAAACACTTTTAACTGCCGAATCTCACTAACGATAGAAATCTGCTGTTCCCCGCTGTTCATTGCTCCCATAATGTATGAAAGGATAATGTGGATCCGATGAACTAGTGTGAATTACCTATTAGAAAGAGATTAACTTTATGTAGCATTTGCAATAATTTCACATACGATTCGAAAAAGTGCACTAACATCAACAAATATAGCATCATCATTAGATAATTCAAGTTCCGAACCAATTCCAATTCCATCCATTTCATCAAACCCCCAACCCAAAGGATCTAGTCCTGCGAATTAAATGGCGATGAATATATTTTGTGTAACAACCAACCAGTAGTATTGAAGTGTAAGCATTACAACCGAATATTCCACACAAACATTTTACCTGTTATTCTAGCAACTTGCTGGTTCTCGGCTTTCTCTTTTATAATATTGGCGACAATACCAGCGAGGTGAGCGCCCAAAGAGGTTCCAATAAAATGAATCTGGTCCAGTTTAATTTGCTCTTTTCTATGCCATCTTAAAATTATTCTGGCCAATTTTTCTGCTGTAGCCAACAATCTTAAAGCTAACTGCGTGATAGACACCCGCTTTGCAAAAATCTCTGGCCATTCGACCCGGACAATGTTGTGAATTTCATTAGACCCGTACGTCTTTGTAAACGCTGCAAAGAAGAAAGCGATTCACATTAAGACGCCACCAAACACACAACCTTAAGGGTACATTATATGTACACAAGCTCATATTGCATTCATTGTGAGTACCAGAAATCATTTTTCGATTCAATTTTTCAAGAAAATGTGGTGCAATCAAGAATTCAGATGGCGCAAGGGTTAAAATGATCTTGGTGGGACTGTCCACTTTCCAAAGTTTACGCTCCAAAGCTTCCTTCAGCGCTCCGTTCGGCGGAAGCCTTATGTAATAGCCCGGGCTTTAAATATGAATAATAAATTCCAATTAAAAATATAATATTAGCATTCAAAATAGTAATAAATTTCAAGCAAATATTACAAAATCTTACAGGGATGTGCTAAAAACAGTGATCGTAAAATCAAGAGCCGGTCCTCGAACCACTTTTACAGGACTCAGTGGCTTTCTCCCTTCCTTTTTCATTAGACACTCTTCACTGAGAGCGTTCTCAGGGTCATTCGGCGAACACAAGTCATCAACCCCATTCTCAACATCTTCGCTAAAACGAATTATCATATCGTCTGATGGATCACAATTGATCACTTCCCGAGCAGCACTATTTTCCTTATCTGAACTGCAAACAACGGCGTCCCTCACTGAACGCCCTACAATACCGGAGAGAAGCTCGAACGCTCTTACTTGGTCAACCTCGTCTATTTCAGGAGAAGAATTTATATCGTATCCAGATTCTCGTTTGACAGCTAAAAAAATAATTTTTGTTAAATATTTATCACATTTTGGATGCAAATTTTTAAAAATAATGTTTTAAAGTCTTACGGAATACACTGTAATACAATCCAAACGTTTTCACCGCAGCTTCCAATACACGCATTTGGCTGCTATCAAGAAAATCTTCATACAATGGTTTTTTCCTATTCATTAAACTTTTCAGATCTTGATGATGTTTCGGCCTTCCAGGTACAGGGGTGAGGGATGGCGGAAGTACAACTGCGTCCTGTTCCTGTCCCTTTGCAACTGGAGCAGCAGGTGAAGGTGAGCCTGGTCCCTGTTTCTCTTCAGACTTGGCCGTATCCACTTCTGCTTGCAGTGTCAGTAAACGTAAAATGATAATATAAAAAAGAAAAATATTTGGATTACGATCACAATACTTGACGAGAACCATTTTTACTGCTTGTCTCAAATGTAGACGACTTTTTCATGGTTAATTTCCCTCTAATTATTCACGACTGTAAAAGTAATTTGTAACGACAATTATTTAATGTCTATTATGCAGTCTCGATTAAATAAACAAACATACATGTTATTACATAGCATGTCTGTTTACTCAATCTAACCATGAAACTTACTTCATACATTGAATGCCCTCTTATTTCAAACATGTTCACTGAAGGTTTTTTTGGGATGAATTTCTTTATTCTACATTCTGCTTCTATTGTTTTAAAATCCTTGGCTCAATAGATTGATAGGTACGTAATATTCGAAAGAAATGAACCATAAAGAAATACTCCGAAACGACTTGTCCTGATTTTATAATAAAAATGCATCTCTTGGGGCGTCTTGAGAAAATTAGCATTTTTGCTAGATTAGAGCATTATAACCGTTTGTTTACTAGTGTATTATGAAATCAATTAAGAGCCTCATACTATGTAATCTGAGGAGACAAACTATGACGTTAAGATTCTTTGATCTTTTCGCTACCCCCTTTTAAGATGCAATAAAACATTAATCTGGCACAGGCCATAACAAAGCAACAAAACAAATCTATAAAAGTAAATTGATGATCTTCTCATGATGATGATGAAAGAAAAAATTCTCCATTGATAACTTCACCGTGGATGATGTCGTATTAATTTGATTGAAGAATATTATGCCAAGAAGGTAAAACGAACGAATAAAACAAAGCTATGAAAGAACTTTAGCAGTTTGGATGCTGGATAATATGCTGTCTGACATCAGATTTACGTATGCGATGTCACACTGTATTATTATTGCATGAGACGCGCAAAATCTAATTAATACATATTACTTGTTAGTTTAACCGTTTCGCTATTTTTCCACTACGGAGTTTTTTCAGGAAGACCTTTATCTCGTTCATGGCCACTTGACAATAAGTGGTATGTAAGGCAGCTACAACAAAGAGATCACACAGAAGAACAAGCAATAACCCTACGTTTTTGTGCGTTACCCTTTTTGGGTTATAGCTGTTGGGCAAAAAGGTGCGATATAATTAAGGAACAGAGGAAGAAAAAAAACTTCCACTAGCAATATCCCACACAATAAACAACCTTTACCTTTACAAGTTGGAAGGCAAGACATTTGTGGCAGTCAAAACATTCGTCGCATCTTCCCTGTCAGTTACTCTGTCATAGTCGCTGGCGACGGACGGATATCCTGAAAACTCATATTTTCTCAGTTTTTTCATAACTTTAAGTTTTTGAAAAGTTTCATGTGAATAAATATTTTATGATTTAGTGTCGATTAAAAACCAAACACGAAGCACCTTGAAGAAAATTAAAAAATCGGTAAGTTTTGCACGCATAGCTCATATTTTTATTAGGAAATGGAATTTCATTTAAAAATCATAATATTTCCAATATTTCCTGCAAGAATTTTTATATCGAAACTTTAAATTGATTACCAACCCGTGCATTATGTTAACACTACAAGTTTCCGTATGCAAAGTTTAGTTCACAAATTCCAAGCCTTCATTCCTCAACAAGAGTACTTTCTGTTAATTAAAAATGCTAGCTGGAAAAATCTTGCGTGACCATTTATTAAATTTTTTGAGAAGTTGAGAAGAGTGTTGACGAGAGTGAGATTGAGGAATGTGGTGACGGTTGTAGAGAGGTGAGGTTATTGGAACGTTGCAGGAAAAATATGCATGGCATGAACTAGTCAAGAGGAGGAGGATGATGGCGATGAGCTGAATAATTTAAACAATTAAAGTGAAGCATGCACACCTCACTGTATCACAGGGATATTATTCTTTATAGCTTTTTATTCGAATATACACATTATAAATCATCATAAAAAAGCGCAAATTACGCATGCATAAGGTGACTCCCTCTCATCATCACGACAAGGTATTTGGATGATGGGGTATTTTTTATGTCTCATGTCTTTACAGCCAATTAATTTATAATCAGACTACTGTTGCAGAAGACGAAGGTAGTGTGTTTTGGTGATGAGCTATATTTTCCTACTGTTTAATTAATAAGTTCATTTCACCCATATCATCAAACGATACCAGATTAGCAGTTTATCCAGGTTAGGCTCTTATTCTTTGGCAAGCCTTTAGCGAGGTAAGTAAATGTGAGCAGAGTTGTGGGCTGTGGAACAATAATGCAATATTGCAATGCAGTTATAGTTATAAAGTTATAGCTAGGAATTGAAATGTGCGTTTTTAGCGAATAAGCAAAACAGTCGCGACATGTTTTATTGTCCCAATTACCGAAAACAGGCTTTGGTTTTATCGTTTTCATAGAGTTTCTTCCCATGTGCAATTATTTTGTGTATTTTTACACGCACAGGTACAGGAGCAACTAAAAGTTACCAATTCTATAATAAACATACACAGCTCACTAGCCAGTGAAAGCGGCTAACCTCATTTCCTTCCTGGTTGGAGCCTTCCTTTCACTTTGTGTCCAAGAATAGGCCGCGGTCTATGTGCGCAACTTCAAGTCATGGATCGGCCGACGAACGAAAAGAAACAAGCTCTTGATATCGTCCATGCGGTAAGTTTTCTTTTAAGTGTGCAATATCTATTCATTGTTTGACTTACCATTTTTGAAGTTGAAAAACAATTATGCTTAATTGTTTATGCCTTGATTTCATGTTGATAATGGAGCAGTAAACGGCTCGAAATAAGTAGCAGAAACAATTTTAGACAACAAAAGCGATTTTAAAAGACATGAGATCTCGTTTTTATTTCAAGTTTTTATGTCTAAATCTAAAAACTTTCATAAAAAAGCTTAAAAACATAGCTTCCTTTGTTATATCAAACATAGGAAATGGCTTGCCATAAAATTGATAGTATTTGAGAATCCAAAATTAATGATTAGCTGCCTACTGCCTACTAGATGGCAACTTGGTGCTTATGGTATGCACAAAGTCCATAGTTGTGGAGGTTTGATCAATAAAAAAGATTTTTCATTAGGTACCAAGTATTCGTTATGAATTTATTAAATTAGAAACACACAATGAGAGCAGTAGAAACGCTTTCATTGTATTATGACAGTGAAAAGTGTGATAAAGATGTCGACATATTGTTCTCTACCGGATTTCTTTTCGATGGCAAAAGGGGTGAAAAAGATCAAGATATGCAATAAAAGAGGTAGAAGCGGAGACTTATTTTGCATGACACGAGTAGGTACCACAAATAACAGACATTAGTTTCTGCCAAACGAAATAACAATAGTAATTAGTCTCAGTTTCAGGAACAGATTACCATGAAAAGGCGTAATAAAATTCACAAAGAGCTTGTAACCTGTGCTCGTAAGATTTTTTGCATGAGTGAAAAGGAAACACAATCACTGTCACCGTCAATCTCTTGTTCGGGGCAAAATGAATGCATAAATTATTCCATACAAAGTGACTATGAAGGCCAAATGCCGTGGTTAACGTCCTTGCGCGGCACTCTTGTGAGTTTTTTCGTGATTGTTGGATAAAAAAAGTAACCGCCAACGCAGGATTATTTATGATTACACATAAATATCGCAACTAGTTTACGCTGAATTTTGGAAACAAACTTATGTTAAATTTCATTAGAGCCAAAAGCCATTCCCTGGACGCATGCAATTTATGAATTTTAATGATATTTGATAAATTTCATTATTCATCAGAGTGATCCAATGCAACATGTTCTATTCTTGGATGTTGACTAATTACTTAAAAATTATTTAAAACGTTTGTATGCATTATATTCTTCTTTTTTCACAGGAGCTAGGACACATTAACCCTGCTTTTAAAGCAGACGACTCGGGTGGTCATCATGGCCTCAACCTAAATGGAGTGAATGATCATCAACACCGTACATACGCCAACAATTTATTCTACATCACTTCCCAGCATCCACAAGACGGACAAAAGAAGAATGGGCAAATTTTCACAGTTAGCCCAAATAGTATTATCAACCATGCAGCGTTACCCTCGAAGGTATTTGCGTTTAACTTTTTGTTCAAAAAAATATTTGCAAGTTTTCTCTGGATAAGTCAAACCCAATATGATGTTACATTACAATATTTTATGACAAATGTCAAGGTTTTGGGAGGTCTTCCGGCTGGTATACCTGTTGGTGGAATGTCGCCATCGACATCAACTGGAAGTGATGAGGAGGAAGCGGAAAGAGACACTTGGGGCAACCCTATTGAGTTTCTTTTGTCGTGCATTAGCATGAGCGTCGGATTAGGGAATGTTTGGAGATTTCCTTTTGTGGCTTATGAGAACGGAGGAGGAGCATTTTTGATTCCCTACCTGGTTGTACTATTTTTCATTGGGAAGCCCTTGTATTTCCTTGAGATGGCAATAGGCCAATTCTCGTCGTATGGTCAAGTTAAGGTCTGGGCTATGGCACCAATTTTCAAGGGTAAGTTCTTAGTAAATGACAATGACAATGCAGGAAGGTGAAAGAAGGAAAAGGGAACTTGAACTTGATCCTACATTATTGGACCTTATAAAGATGATGATTATGTTGGTTGAATATACAGGTGTTGGTTATGGATCTATGGTAGGCACAGCTTGCGTAGTGAGCTTTTATGTGTCCCTCATGGCGCTCACCATCTTCTACTTCTTTGCCTCTTTTCACAGTGTCCTTCCCTGGGCACAATGTGATCCTTCGTGGGCTGGTGAAGCGGCTTGTGAACCAAATAGTACCTACCTCTCAGAAAATAATGTGAGCTTACCACAGCTCTATTTCGAGTGAGTAAACCCTTTCATTCATAAAAGTTTGTAATGGA
Organism: Willowsia nigromaculata; assembly: GCA_034700605.1. Taxonomy (NCBI): domain Eukaryota; kingdom Metazoa; phylum Arthropoda; class Collembola; order Entomobryomorpha; family Entomobryidae; genus Willowsia; species Willowsia nigromaculata. The sequence goes on from JAQIXX010000769.1 coordinate 41,320, forward strand.
AAATTTTAAAATGTAATGGAAACTTTTTCTTATAAAAGTACCGTACATATTGTAAGCCAAGCCCTGTGCTAATACAATGCATTTTATACATTTTAAAAACTAGGAATGAGGTTTTTCCCCAAAAGGCAAATATTGATGATGGGATTGGTCTTCCAGAGTGGAGACTGACATTATGCCTGCTTTTATCATGGATCATCATTTTCCTTACTTTGGTGAAAGGGGTGCAGTCTTCCGGAAAAGTTGCCTATTTTACTGCCATATTTCCCTACGTTGTAATGATCATTTTACTGGTTAGAGGTGTTACTCTTCCAGGTAAAAATTCCGACATTCCATAGGATTAACAAAGTTTTCAAAAAAACTGACACTTGATGACAATGACGATCATGTTAAAATGCTTTCAGGTGCTTGGGATGGGATTCTATATTTTATTTCCCCTCAGTGGAGTTATTTGTATGACCCAAATGTGAGTCTAAAGTCACAAAGCTAATGCTCATGGAAAATATTCACTAGGAATCTTTACGGGTCATGAGAATTAATGCTAATATTTATGCATATGGATTACCTTAGGTTTGGTACGCAGCGGTTGGACAATGCTTCTTCTCTCTTTCTACGGGTTTTGGACCAATCATTATGTTCTCTTCTTACAATCCTTTCACTCGTAATGTTTACAAGTAAGTAAACGCATATCACTCATTAATTTTCTGTTTTTATACGTCTTTGATTGCTGATTCTAAAAATGCAATGCTCTTGCTTTGTTACAGGGATGCACTTATTATTAGTCTTATGGACACATTTACAAGTTTATTGGCAGGATTTACCATCTTCGCTATACTTGGATCATTGGCCCATGAGTTGGGAGTAGATATAACAGTTGTCGCAAAGTCTGGGCCCGGCCTTGCCTTCGTCTCTTATCCTGATGCGATTTCCAAATTTGACTGGGTCCCACAACTTTTTGCTGTCCTTTTCTTCTTGATGTTAGTCATTAAAACCAGTACTGAGTCACCAAATTATTTATTAGCGTAATGGATTGTGATAAACTTTTGTAATCATGATTTCAGGTTGTTCACTTTGGGAGTGGGCTCAGCAACTTCACTTGCCGGAGGCATCATCACAATCTTTTGTGACCAATTTCCAAGTGTCAAGAGATGGCAAATCACCACAATAGTATGCGTATTGGGTTTCGGCATAGGTCTAATTTATGTCACGCCTGGTGGTCAGTTTATGCTCACCTTGGTTGACTATTTCGGAGCAAGTTTCGTCATTTACGTTATGGCTATTTTGGAGGTGGCAGCAATTAGTTGGGTTTATGGCTTGAACAACATATGCAAAGATATAGAATTTATGCTGGGAATCAAACTGAGCTTCTATTGGAAGTTTTGCTGGGGGTTCTTTATTCCTGTTGGACTCTCCGTTATCTTGGTGTATTCATTGGTAACTGCTGAGCAATTGACCCACGGTGGAGTTGCGTTTCCACCTATTGCCATTGGTTAGTTCTTAATGATGCAAACACTTTCATTTCATTATCCATTCTGTCATTTTGACAATTTATGAGCATTACTTGACTATGAATTTTATTATTTTTCATGAAACAATGAAGGATGCGGATGGGCTGTTGCAGCCATTGCTTTGTCATTGCTCCCACTTTGGGGAATTCATACGATAGCCACAAGGAAGTCACCCACATTAGTTGGGGTAAGCCAATTTTTATGCACTCTGTATATATAAAGCGATTTTGACTATGAACGATTGAGACATTTTTTTTTTTTGCTTTTTTATAGAAAATCAGAGAATCCTTCCGACCAACATCCAAGTGGGGGCCAAAATCTCCAAAGATCAAAAATCAGTGGATTGAATTCAAGCAGCAAAAGGAAGTGGATTGAAGATTATGGATTTTTGATGTACCTTTTGTTACCTTATTTTAGTTAATGCATTTACTTGCATATTTATTGTTGTGTTTTTCTGACTTACATGTAAAGTGTGTCAAGTATTATCATAAAAAAGTTTATTGGATGAGACTGACTTCTGTATAATCTGTAGGTATTTAAATAAGGAAACTTTAGCTAAAAACTGTTCCGCTATAGCTGAAAAAGTCACTTAAACTATTCGTATAATATGTACCTAAATAATTTATTTTTAGTGTTCGTTGCGCACCACATGTGCGTATTCAAGAATAATTTATTTATTAGTAAATCATACGTGGTCCTTGATTTATTTAGATTAAGTATTAACAGTGACGCAGTTAGGTATTTAAGTGTCTATTGATTAATTGCTACATTGTCATCTTTTCTATATGAGCTTCAATCTAGCATGCAAAAGTGCCAATGCAATGTCAACACACATACTATGCCTATCTAGTCTACCTATCTGTATATACCATACCTATATCCCAATTGTGATTATGATTATACATATAGTATATTTTGTGTATTGAAGAAAACATAATTTAGTATATATTATTGATTCCATAAAACAGAGATGAAATCGTGAATATTCATAGCTAGATGCAATATTTTTGTATTTTCATCTTTCCCAAGCGTGCCTGTGACTGTTTTGTAACGTAAAAAATTGTCTAAAGAAAATCATAATTTAGTAATCAAATATTCTTACACCAATTCATTCCGCTAATTCTCTTTTGTCTTTGAAACTTTTCGTTAGTATTTGTAGATTTGCATGTGTTGTAAATTTCTGAGCGCCAAGAAAAAAATGATTGAGCATTGGAAATAAAAAATGTCTAATATTGGAAGCACTTTCACTAACACCCGATATGATTGCTTTGTCGCAATAATGCAAAATGCAATGAACTCAAAGCAAAGAGCTTTTGTACATAAAACATTTAAACGAAATTTGATATAATCAGATAGATGGGGAATTATAGTACATTTGTATTTCCTAGAAAATTAACCTCAATCGATTTAAATTGATCAAATCAGCCCATATTTGTTATTGGCTTGCCCCGGTTTAGAAAATTCAAAACTCTGTCATCATCATGAAAGCCTTGTCAAAAATGTATGAAACACTTAAAATCATCCTACTCTTATAGGAACTATAATATTTTCATATCAAAGTTAAATATTAGCATGCCTACTAACATCAAAACCCTGGGATTTATTAAAAAAAGATTAAATTGCATGGATGCTATCTAAAGTAAATAATTACTGAAAAAGTTGTTTTGGGTGATGAAGATTTTTTATGCATATTTGCTCAAAGTATGTTCATATTTGTAACATATTTATAAACCACTCTTTTTAACAATCATTCCAGTGAAAACTAAACATAGGCGATTAAAAATCTTAAGATGCCGTAAGAAGAAATAAGAAAATGAAAACTACCTATACTCCACTTAATATTATCCACAGATGTATGACGTGCAAGATTAATATAGAATAAGCGAACTGGTTGGTTACATTTATAAGCTTGTCCGTGTTACCTGATGAGGTTATCTTCAGACGAATATTTATGAGTGCCGTGACATGTCAGAATGATTAGCTAGAAAACATACATTTGATTTTGACACTATCCATGTAAAAAGCATATTAAAGTGATAGTTATGTAACAACCACTCATTATTTGTAGATAATTACTTTAAGTCTTAAAGTTTAAGATATATTTTACGCACCTAAGAGACACCAATCCATCAAAAAGTTCATGGATAATCAAACATAAACTGTATGGATAGATGCATGATCCAATGATGAAAATACTGACATCATACAATGTGCACCAAAGGTTGAGAGTCAAGAGCAGAAGTATGTATTGAAGAAGTCACTAGATTCATTGAATTCGGCTGAACTTGACTCAACGTGATAGTCGCTTGCGTGTATCAAAATTTTAACTCCAGAAACTTATCATAAAGCTCGTGAAAAAATACAATGGCTACAGTACAGAGAAAGATTATTAAAACTGAAAAAGTCCCCATTCCAAAGGTTCCATTGAGGTAAAACCAATATTCAAATACATTTTAAAACTATTAATATGAAATGAAAAATAAGTTATTGAATGGGAAACATTATATATCCATTTAAAGCCAAGCCGTCCAGATTGACAACGTCCTGCACATTTCTGGGCATTTGGGAATGAAGCCCAACGGCGACTTGGTGGAAGGTTTTGAAGCACAGACGCGATTGGCTTTGGACAATATTGGTCATGTTTTAAATGCTGCAGGGGCCACCTTTAAAAATGGTAAAATTATCTTATTTGTGAAAAAGGTAAATTTAAAAGCAAGACATTATTGACAAATTATAATCCAATATTTGTATTCACTTCCAGTTGCAAAAATGACGGTTCTCCTACAAGATATTTCAGACTTTGCAGAAATGAACAGAATTTATGGTGAATGTAAGTGTGCTCGCGTATTCTCATTATTGCTTTCATGAGAAACTCATGTACTTTTTAGAAAACTTTTTTCTCAAGGTGCCCCAAATAATCTGGTTAAACTTTTGATTTAAGATTTCTCTGAACCGTATCCAGCACGTACTTGCTATCAAGTTGCCCAGCTTCCTAAGGTAAACATTGCTTTAAATTGAATGCTAATTCTTTAAAAATAGGAACAATAATTTCAATTTGGTTTAAAACTCTAATTTCTCATGACCTGTGTAGGCTGGCGGATTAATCGAGATAGAAGCAACTGCTGTACTAGGAAACATTGTTGACTTTTATTATTAATAATGATGAAGAGTTCATGTGAATTTAATTTTTAAAGCTTGAATAAAAACTTCATTTAAATACATCGAGCTTATGTATAAATTTAATCTATTTGCACTACAACACCGGGTTTTCGGGGACTATCCCCTCCAACAATTGAACCTTGCTGGTCTACAACCATTTCTCCATTCACCCACACGCCATAAATCTGAGAGGGTGATTCCGATGGGTCCTCGTACGATGCTTTGTCTTCAAAACTGTCATCAAATATCACCAAATCTGCGGCCATTCCAGAACGAATAATGCCTCTATCGAGAACTCCAAAGCTGGTAGCAGTTAAAGACGTCATTTTTCGTACACCCTCTTCCAAATTAATCAAACGATTTTCCCGTACGTAGTTTTTCAAAACTCGTGGAAAAGTTCCATAACCTCGAGGATGAGGCTTTCCCCCTGACCTATTGCAATCATGAAATTTCGTTTGTTGTATCCTCAAAGATTCCAAAAATTATAATTTCATAGTGTATATAGTGGCGTTATACCTTGGAATCGAATCACTTCCTATCATTTGTAGTCTACTCTTAAAAACCATACTCTGATCTTCCTGAGACTGCTGAAACATGATGATCTACGGTTTTCAGTAAAAAAATATATTTTGATAACCTTATAATACCCTATTCTTAGCCACATTGTCAATGATGTTACTTGTGTCTACATTTTCTTACGTTAGTTCTTCCCATGTCCTCAACCACCAATTTCAAAACGAAATCAAATTCATCCATTCCAGCCTCCTCCGCAGCAGTAGTCACTGGCTTTCCCTCAAACCTCTTCAAACTTTCTTTTTCAACCCCTCCAATTGTTATGTTTTCATATCCAATCAATTTCACTTTGGATTCCCAACCAGGCTCTTGTCCTGACTCTGTCAAGACTCGTAAACTGTCTACATATGAGGCATTTTCAATTTTCTTTAGAAATTCATCAAAACCTTGTTGCATTGCCGATGGAGGTAAAATTTGTAGAATGGTAGATGATCCTGCTAGATATGGATACATGTCTACTCTTACATCAATTCCTTCCTGTTCTCTAGCATTCTCCAATATTTCCAATGCCCTTGTCATCTTTGTTCCCCAATCTGAAAAACATGCACATGTCAACTTTTTAAGAATATAATATCCATCTAATAAGGAAATTAGGCATGGAATGATTTTCTAACACGGCTTTCCAGCAGTTTGTAAATGGGATAAAATTCCACGGGCGCCACTCTCGCGGAGAACGCCTACAAACTCC
>JAQIXX010000770.1:0-47239 GCA_034700605.1 Willowsia nigromaculata
CATTTGAGGGGTTGTGAATGCACAAATTGTTGAGACCCCTCTTTTGTGCCACCATTAGACTCAGCATGCTTAAAAACCCCCATATACCAAATTTGAGTTCAATCTAATGGACTTTAAAGTTAATTGCCGTTAGTTAGTTAATCACAATTAAGACAGCAATTAACTCTTTTCACCTCTTTTGTGCCACCATTAGACTCAGCTAGCTTAAAAACCCCTGTTTGGTACTGTAAGTGTTGGTGAACTGTTTTACTTGGTAAAAACAACACATTTACATATTGTAGATAAGTGGATCCTGTGAAGAATGAAATCACAGCATTTTAGTTGTTTTTATTGTGCATTCATTTATTGTATACCTTAACACATATTGTAATTGTACAAATAGTGCATCTTAAGTCTCTGGTTTGTTGTACCTACTTTAATCTGCCTTATGAATATGTATCTTAAGTTACGATAGTACACCTTATGGAATGTGTATCTTAACTTGCGATAGTACACCTTATGGAATGTGTATCTTAACTTGCGATAGTACACCTTATGGAATGTGTATCTTAACTTGCCATAATGCACCTTAAATTAGCATTTCTACTTCTAAGTGTAAAATTCTAAGTGTACGATGTTTCAATGTCAATTTGAACTCTTGTAGAACCTTTTTGTAATTTTCCAGTTACACGTGTATGACCTCAATTACCTTTCTTTGAACTTTACTCTTGTAATGAACCTAAACTTATTCCTATTGTGTGACAACAAGTCTATATAAGAGAAGCATTTTTTACTTCTCGAATCGGTTACTACTTTGACTTTAGAGCAGAACACACAAACAACTCTGTCTCTAGTTCTTTACTCAAAATTTGCCTATTTGCCTTTTTCCGTTATCTTTTTGACTTGTAGAAATAAATTCTTTAGCTAGCCTTCTTGCATTGGGGCAGCTTGAAACAAACCTCAAAACCATCATCTTTTATTTTAATTGACTCATCTTTTTATGCATCTACAATTCAATTCATTCATTTAATCAAAAGAGCATTTTTGCACAAACCAAACAACTGCCCCAACAACGACTGAAAACCGATGACATTAATAATTTACGGTTTCACTGTTGAAATGTTGAAAGCAGTGGAAAGATAGATGAATGAATGAATGGGATGCGCTCATTCTTGGATAAATATCCCGGAAAAGAGATTCTAAAACGGTTAATTCAAAGAAAAACCGAGTACCAATGTTTTAAACTTTTTCTTTCAAAACCTGTTGTTTTACACATAGAATTTTTATTTTTAAAGTTTGCGGTGTCTGCTGATGTACCACAATCTTCATTCCACTAAAACATCTTCCCACAAAAAACATATCTCTCTCCTAGGAAAAACTAATGTTTGTCTCTCGATTCTTTTCTACGAGAATGATACATTATAATGATGAGCCGAATGGTGAGATATCTGTGGGAAAATTGTTTTGCAGTTGTTCATTCGTTTTTAAGAAAGAGAAGTGTCGGTATTTGATCCTGAAACTTTCCAACTTTCAACGATGACTTTTCTTCTGGAATTCAAAAATGACAAAATATTTTGGGCCCATGTGTCAACCGATACAAGTAGACATCATAAAAACAAGAAACAACGAGAGAGAAACAGATACTTTTAAATACCAAAAGACGATATGGAAGTATTCCTCCAATAATGCTTAATGTGAATATAATAATAGCAATGACTAGAATCAGTGTCGCAAAGAAAGGGGAGAACGCTTCACTAGCAATAACAGACACTAAGTGACATTACAGCATCTGGGAGAAGTTTTTTAAGGGGAGAATAGAATTCCATTTCTTTCCTTGTTTTCATCTTCCCAAACTTGGAGAGAAAATTGACAAATACTAATAATAATGGTATATAATGTGCATGTTTTGAAAAATATTTAAATATGATCAGTATTGCGCTGATATAAATAGCATAGAATTTGGTCTCCTTATTTACAGCAAAAGCTTGATCATTTCGGTGTATTTATATTTATACTGCTGAGCTCAAGTTTTCTTCTTCTTGGTCTCACCACTTTTCTATCATTCTCCTCATTTCAAAAGAGGAAAACTTTGAAATACACGTACAGAGTAGCGACCAAGAAGAGTTTGATGGTTTGATGTAAAGTTCCTCCCGCTGAGAAGTGATCAGACGCATCATTTATATGGACGGATGGATGGATGGGAAGCTGAAAAAAAAAACTAAAAGAGGAGACACTATCGGTAAGGCCAAACTTGCTAAGAAGAGCTTATGAAACTTTTAAAAAGCTTTGTTCCAATCCAATAGCCCTATGTTCCATAATGTGGCTGATGTATGTCATTTATACACCAGCATCGAATGATCTCAACAAAAGATCCTCATCCACGATGATGACTACAGCACGGCGCAACAGGGTACACACAGCGAAAGCACATTTGCCTCTTGTGGAAGACTTGCTGTTAGATAGCGATTTTTTGAACCCATATTTTTCAAATCAATAGGATTCTTCATTTTTTGTCTCTCCTTCCCTCCATATACATGTAGATTTTTTATTGGAAAAGGAGAAGAGATGCATCGGTGCTTCATGTATCGTCGTCATCATAATCAGCATGCATATAAAGTACTTAATATCTATCACTGCATAAAAAATGACTCCTTTCTTTCCCTCTGATGCATTGCGTTTCTGAAAAGAATAACCACGTTAAGTTATAATATGATATGTGTATGTTTACAAATACTGTAACCCTTACATATTTACATGTGTCTTGAGATAAAATAAAAAAGTGCACAAAGTGTACATGTCGTCATCATAAAACCCAATACAAAATGCAGCAGAAACGAAACGCATAAGGAATAGGGGAACTTTTTTGCTTCTTTCGTCTTCTTGTTCACTAATATATTAAACATTGGTTTTCTTACAAGAAGAGGGAAGAACAACGGTGCATTATAAAAAATGCAACAAATGTTTGGTTGGTTTCGATATACGCAATATTATGTATGGGTTGTTGGACAACAGGACGAAAAATCAGAGGCAAAGGTAAGAAGACGCAAACGAAGGGAAGTGGGGGAACCATGTGAAGTGATGGATCGGAGGTGATTTATCTTGTGATATATTTAATCCTTTCTCGTTTTTCAGTCCATTTCTCAATTCTCTTTCTAGAGAAAAAAAAACGTTTTCTAACGCTGACAATGACTGAACTCCATATATGCATTTTATATAACCTCGAGTTATTTTCTTGTGGAATATTGTAGATATTTCGTTTGCATATTATGTAGTACTTATTATTATTTTTGGTTGAAACATGTCCACGAAATATGCATTAAAATGGTTGAGATCCTATGAGCATTAATATGAAAGTAAAAATACTGATGCTTCAGCTTGATGGTAAATTGTAGAAGTCTGGTATTACTAGTCACACATAATATGTATTTATATGGAGCAAACTCGACAATGTAACGGCTGAGTGGCTCGCTTACACGTCACCGACACATCATCGTCTTTCATTGTCGTGACATGTTCATGAAAAGTCATCTCTGCCGGATAAGGAAAACGAAAATATATTGCTTTTGCGGTTGAAATGCATAAATAAGTACTTTTCTTGTTGAAAAAAAAGCAAAAAATTATTGTGGATGCACGAGCAAAAATCTTGTGAAATGTTCCAAAGAAGCGTCCCATCAATGTTCTTCATTCGTTTCAATCAGAAATCCAAGAAGCTCGACAAGGGACAAACGACCAAGGTACAAGTTTGACACTCAGAAGCTACCAATCATCGTCATCATCATTTCAATGTGAAAAACACTCGACAGAACAGTAGTGCGGTATAACAAGATGTGTGCATAAGAGCTCTAAGGGACGTAAAAAATATTGCGTGCATTCTAGCATATCATGTTATACCTGATTCAAGAGGAACTTTGTGTTCAAACAATTTAAATTCCCCTTTTTAACTCTAAAATGGTTTTCTTGGTAAATACTATGCAACTATTCTATCCTGATTTTGTTCAAATGTCAAGTTTTTGTGATTGCAAAATTCAATGCAAGCGCACATAAGAGTAATCTATTACGCATATTTAGCGATTAACTTATCTTACTATCCGAATATCCGTATTTGGATTTTACAGAATGATTGTATGTATGTTAAACGAAATATTAATTTCAGCTTTGTTAAAACTTTGTTACCTTCAATCAACAAATCCCTTGCGTAGGACAAAGCCAATGTATAGCGGGCCGCATCTTATCTAACAAGACAACATTGTCATGTTATGGTATATGTTCACTAGTAGCAAAAAATAAAAATCCATATAGCATCATCCTGAACATTAGTCGTTAGTCATCATCAAACCTTCTTTCTGGGTGTTTTTTTCTCTTATACACACAGACCATTTTTTCTCAACATTTTTCACGCTTCATATTTGATTACACTGGACATCGTGATGCCCAAAACGCGTCTTGTCATGTCGTCGACTGCTGCCGCTGGTTTGCTGCTTACTCGTTTTCTTTTCTGGCTTTATGCCCGCGTACGCAGGCAGGCATCATCTCATTATCATCATCATCATCAACTCCACATAAATGCGAGCTCATGTTTGATGTCTTCTCTTCGTCATCTAGAACTAGCGGCTGAAAGCTTTATTGGAGTTTTTAACTTTTTTGCATATAATCTTTGTTCCGTCTTGAATGTGTATACAATTGTCCATTAGGTTTTCCTCTTTGAGGGAACAAAAAATGGAAAGATGTATCAAGAACTTAGAGTTTGGAGAACGATGTACAGAATTTTATGTTTTTTTGCTGTTCGATATTATTACACTACACTGAAGGACTCGTTTTAGTCTTCTCCGTACCGCCACACCTCGGAAACATCATCTTAAAAATGATAGTATGATGCTCTTCTAATTTCATTGTCTTTGTGTCAGTTATTCAGTTAATGATCATTACTAATAATATGACGTGGTAATCAACATTTTCAAAACCTATAATTTGTTACATGAACAAGCAATAAAAAAGGTACTACCGAAGCACACACATCATTAAATTGTGTAGCTACTTATGTTCTTTTAAGAGATATACTCAGAGATAGCGAGTTACCAGATATGACTTCAGAAAGCATGCTGCTGCTCTCATCATTAATTATTTGGCTATTTGTGTTTTGCATCTTCCAACCATAAGCCTCTTCTTTCAATTTATTTGAAAATATACGTTGCTGTTTTTATCAAAATATGAGTTAAAATTCTTCCACACAAGAAGAAATTTGATTAATGAAATGTAGAATGAAAGCGGCAAGTGCAACTGAAGTATTCGATAGAAAAATGAGCACAAATTTGAAAAATTACTGAAATATACACCTACTGAAGCATCATTTGCTGCAGTGAAGTGAAAATGCTTTTTATGAGAATTTACAAACGAGGAATGAAAACCAACTACTTGACTAGGGAGTCACAAAATGGTTCACAAATTGGAATGCTGAATCACAAAATTCATCAATTTGAGAGAACGAGCAAAGTCGCTATAAATGCTATAATATAAGCTATTTTCACTAGAAATGAATGGGTTTAAACAACATACGTCAAAACACATGCTTCAGCTCTTTTTTCACTTGCACTCGCTATGTATTTGATAATCTGTAGGCGAAATGAAGTGGAACTTGAAAAATGAGGTAAAGTAGACTAAAAAATTAGATAAACTACTAGGTAAACCTTTGCAAGAAATTGGAAGCAACTGATGAACAAAAAATATACGTACATGATTATTTGTTGTTACGATTAAGGTGACTAATTTTAGGTGAAGCTCAAACATATTATGCTTACATGAAAATTTTACACTGTATCCTCTTGAAATCTATAAAATAATTATAGTAAGTATTTCTGCTTTCTTTACAGCTATCTAACTCACACATTCATAAATACGTAATCACGTTTTTAGCAAATGCCAACTTAAATCATATCACCATTTCCAATGAGGTACGTATATTACAGATATTTTTTTACCATCTGCATATTATATTTGATTTTCACTTGTGTGCGTACTCCGATTTGCTAAGGGTAAGTGATTGCTACCAAACAGCGTTATCAGCTAAAATATCAAGTGAAAAATGTCTTCTTCTTGTACTAACAAAGTGAGTTCCATCAAAACAGACATATTACAAGTGTGCCACCAGCACAGCTTTTATATCTACTCTTCATGTTATCATGATTATCATCGGGGAAAGAAATGCTTTTTTCAAACGAAACCAGATAAAAATGACGCGACGATGACACACACGAGAGCACACCAACCACCGCAACGAGCACTGTGCTATGGTTTGACTGTACATAATTTTTATGTAGATAAAAATACTTTTAAAGCCACAAAATATACAGATATTATGTTTTAAGGGTTAGTTGAAATTCTTTTATAAATGAAAATAAACTTCATACTGGGGAGATTAGCAAATGTCCCGAATAAAATGGGAAAACTAAAATCTGAAAAGTGATGGTGTGGTGAATACAATGGTTTTCTCCTTCACCCACACACTCATCCATCCCCATTATAATGTGATGTGATGCATAGACCAAGTTGTGTCTGCCTTCATTTTCATCCTATCCCTTTCCTTTATCGATGCTCTGCAGAATGTTCAAAGCATGGCTTCATGGTTATATGGGACTCTGCGGCATACAAATAAGCCACACACACCGTAGAATTTGAAGTTTTTTAAATTTTCAGTTTTCCATCTCTATGAACCTTTTTTCCCATTGATTACATCCACCTCCTCTTCATTGAAAGGGTTTCGTAATCATCGTCATCATCAGCATATCCACGTCAAATTCGGCATATTCTCCAATTTTAGTAGTATACCTCACGATACATGCATCGATTTTTATAGGAGACATGTGTAGTGGAAGCATAAATATTCTGCTAAATGCTCGTTGCGTTTAATATGCATCATTCACAGTCAGACAGATGATATGAAAAAGAGAAGAGATGAAGTATGGGTCAATCATAATCCGCTGTTCGGGTTGGATTCATCCATTCTTTTCTTCGTTTGTATGCTTGTCATTTTTTGTTTAAAAAAAGGGTACACACTACGCAGGCTACTATATAATGTCTTGGTACAATCAATCTATCGATCACTTACAATAAAAATGCAAAATACAAACACGCTTCCCTGAAAATAAATGTACATTTTTGTACTTTAAAATCATCTGTCGATCAAACGTAGGACATAAAGATTGTCCTGTTTAGAACGTCCTGTATGAACCCCGATGATTACTCTGCTATGAAATCGGATTATCTGGAGCGAGTGATTTCCAAGCAAAAACCAACAAACTCTCATAACATTGAAAAACATATATTTTACTTGGAGTTCCCCCACTGTATCCGCTTCGAATTTGATCATTCAGCCGTTATAGTACTAAAGCCATATCAGGCTTGCTCCATTCGTACGTAGGAGGATTTACAGATTCGAAAGCATATTAAAAAATAAAAGTTATTATTGTTGTTTGAAAGTTTTTTCGTGTGTTGTAAGTTGAAAGCAGATGATATCCATAAATTCAACCATTTTTCAACAAAAATATTATCTAGAAAGAGGAAATCTGAGCTTAATGCTAAAAAAAAGTAAATTTCATAATACATTGAGGTTATGTTACATTTAATGTATCGTGTGTATGTAGCTGTTTATATTTTTTCTAAAAAAGATGATGAAAACAAGTCACAAAAAGCCAAAGTCAGATCAAAAAGTACAATAACGATGTAAAGAAACAGAGTGCAATGAATGAACGGATGCAAGATGCAAAGGGACATACAGGATTAAGTTCACACTGTGTCAGATTCAATATGTTTTACTGTGCTTATTTATAGATAGGTATGCTTGCTTCTTACAAGGGTTATTTAATCCCTTCATGAGTCTAACGAGAAATGCTGCTGGTGACGGTGACTATACAACATAGACCCAATGTGATGCTTCGTTCTCACTTTATAAGTTGCACTGTTGACTTATGTTGGAAAGAAGGGAGTAAAAAAGTAAGGATTGCATTTGTGACAATTTTCTTTTAACCCGTGAGATATGATAGAAAAAATGTAATTTAGAGAAAACCTTGCATCGTGTAAGATGCAAGTCATCGGGTTGGGATGTCTCTTTTCATTTTTGCTTACCATTTTCACATCCAAAAGCTTTAAATTGGATATGGAAGGGAGCATTTTTCAGAATATAAAAACAGACGAGAACAATGCTATTTGGGCGATTGTTCAACATGCTTAGAAGAAGAAGTGCACAGGCTTGTATAAATCCTTACATGATAAACGCGATGTTATTTAAAAAATAAAAGTTCAAAATGTTCCAGGAATGTGAAATCTTGGTGGAGTTTCTATTGTTCACCCCCGATAATATTGTCCGTTTCTTTAAGCTAAAACGTTACAACAATTTATTATTACTTTTTTGTTTGATATCAAATTTCATACATTTACTGTAAATGGTAGTTTTTATCCAATGTTGACATTCGTTACATCAGCATTAAATAATTCTAGATTTTAAACATTTCGTTGCAGGATGGGAATAGTTATGATGACATGGCTGCATTTTCAGGGTTAAATACTCAGATAATGACTTTGTGCATTGCCTAATGAAAACCTGAAGGTACTTATTGATGATATGCACGGGTGTAGTATATATAAGGATCTTTATACAATGTGTACCAAATAATTGCAAAACTGATAAAAATGCTCTAGCGAAAAAACAAGTATTTTATGGAACGAGTGGAGTTTTGCATTGCAACTCTACTATTTCTTATTAAACACTTGATTTCAAACACTGCATTTATGTACAATGTGTGATTTTGTCTCAAAATTTATACGTAATTATGAATGTTTTTGCTCCTTGAAGTCCCCAGCTAGAGAGGCATGTGTATATAATAAGCTACTAAACCATGCAAAACTAACCACTCTCTATGTAAAATGCGGAATCTGACGTTTTTCTTTGTGTGCAGCAAAAGTAATATGAGCATAATAACATACATACAAACATAATATTTCAAAAGCTGATGGATTTGATATTTTGATAAAACACATTACTTTATACCATGAACGTAAAAACCATGTAATCTAATGAAAAAATGGTTTGTTTGAAGAGTGACATTCGCAAAGTGTATTTAAAATATTTGGGGAGCCGGTGAATTAAACTGAGGTGAGTCACTTTTACCAAACTGCTTTTTGCAGTGTTGCAAGCCCCCTGCTATGTCAGTAAGCTTTTCCCATATGCATGCTCCGCATACTTTTATGATTTGGATTGTTTTCTGTATCTTTTATCAAAGAAAAATACGACAGGGAAGGCGTAGCATGCAAATTTATTTTTTCGCAAAGCAACAAAGCTATTTTTCAACAACTGTGGGGAAAACGGAAAGAGGAATTTTGGTCTAGGAACATGTGATACTGTACACTTTTTTTTACATGTAACTAATGTGTGGTACGGTGTTCGAAATGAGGCTGCACGTACTTTAAACAGAAAGGCCAGATGAATTAGCGGTTGGTACATGCTTATAGCATGTATACGTGTTCATGCCATGCTAGGGACGTATTATTATGCCAACTTATCCAAATTTGTCAATTCAAAAAGTTGGCAAAAAATTGCTACTTGTGCAAATCCCTCCTTTGTGCACTTATAGTTTTTCCATTCTTTACACAAGAATGTGATATGCATTATTTTCGTTTTCTTTAACAATTTCTTATGCTACATTTCTAACGCTGCATGTTTACCAGTTTTCTCTGCAATAAAAGAAAATTATACGTGCATGTAGTTTTTTCCTCCTTATTGTGAGAGTCTACTTATAATTGATCAACCCAAGAAGTGTATATTATATGCGTAATAAACTCTTAATTTAATTCCTTCCGTTAACATTGCCCTCATGTCAGAAAAGTAACAATTTAAACAAATGGCTTTCTCCTGAGCTTACATAAAATTCCACTTTGTACTAAATACCTTGGAGGAGAAAAATAAATATACTGGAGACGTCGAACGGACGGACGGACGAAACAACGGGAAGTCAAAGGGGCTTGGCTTCACCTGAAAATCATACGTGCTGGAGTGAAAGATGGAATTGGATTACACACAAAATAAATGTTAGTTAGCTTACAGCAAGTCGCTCTATTACTCAATGTTATTACCTCAGTGAATGGGCTTTCTCTTGTGAAATCAAATTATTATAAGGAAAAACGAAGCAAGGAGGAAAAAGACAAAGTACTTTTATTTTTACCTTCATACGAGGGAAGTAAACTCTTGAGGGAAAAAACGAATTTTAAGACGGGACAACTAATTTCCTCGGTTGAACTGACCATTAATTCTTCTTTCGGCCTTTTGGAGTTCAAGCCACAGAAATTGATTGCTTTACTGTAAACATATTTTTGCTTGCTAGCGTGCTTCACATTTGCAACAATATTGTGGTGTCGCCTTTTCGGGAGGATTGGAATTCCCTCACGGAGCTTTTGCCTTTTAATGGTCACTGTGAGGAATGTGGCATGTAAAATGGAGCATTTAAATCATACCCGTTGGACTAACAAAGAAAAGATTAAACAACGAAAATGTGCAACGCTTATTTTCAAAGTAATCATACAATTACTGCTGGGTTACGATCTCATTTTGACCTAATCTTGTCGAAAACTATAAAAAGGAGCAAAAATTACATTTCCGAAAGTGAGTAAGCTTGCAAACGCGCCAGCTTGCATTGCTAGAGAATTATGCAATGTTATCGCAATCCCATGAATTGCTAGAGCTTGATTAACTAAGTCATAGTCAAAATTGAGCGTAATTTCGGCTTGATTAAACCAGGAACTAGTGAAAATGCTATCACTGACGAACTTATTAAGCAAGGTATGTTGTTCTAAAAACTGTGATAAGTAGAATTATATCAAAATGCAAAATAAAGCTCACATTGCGGGCACAAAAATATGCCGCCTTGTTACTATATTTGTTTTTTTTCCTAGAAACTAGCAAGAAACCAGACAAATGTTGGTAATTTGTTATAAACTGTCATTAGATTGTTAGAAAAATTGAAGTGGAAAGTATATGCACACAGATTTGCTTTGAAACGTTCTAATATTTTATCTAGCTCTTCTTTAATGATTCTCTGGTACGCTGGTTTTGGTTACAATTTAGGTTTTCTTTCTTCGAAACAGTGTTTTCAAAAGCAAAGAGATACATTACCTCGATTACTTGCCATTAGCCCGGCATTAGTATGCATTAGAGGAGAGTAACATTTTTTAAATTTATTGCTTCTCTTTGCTCTCGCAACTGACCAGCAGGTAAAGCTACCGACGTCCTGTATAGAAAGAGGATCTAGGTGCGTTATGCGTTACAATTTTTTATTGCTCAAGTGTGCTCGAGTCGTTTGCTGCATGTTGCTCCTTATTAAATCTAATGTGACCGTTGTCGCAGTTAACTGCGGTGGTTTATTAGCCACTGTCGTCCCGCAAATAAGAATTATAATAATAAGAGCAGGAATACATACAAGAAAGTGAAATAATATGGACGAGCGTAGATCACGCATCCCCCGAAAAAAATTGTGTACATTTACCACTTCTTGGCGTATGGATGCCTAAAATGGCCAAAACTGACTTGTTTTTTGGTGGTGGAAGACGAAGAATAATGTATACCTGATAAATTTATTTACGTGTACGCCTCAAAAATACAAGAAACAAGTCGTCCCCCAGTAATATAATACTATACCAATAGCACTTAAAATATTTTATATTAATTTGTTTTCCAAGTATTCTACGGTTATACTTTATTCACGAAATGCACATACCTTTTCTTAATATCTAATCTCCTTTGCTGGTCTTAATTACTCCTAGAAAGCAATTAATACAAGGAAATATAATATAATATTTATTAGGATGATAAAAACACACGAACTCGGGACGGTATGCAACAACGCAAAAAGGTTGAGCAGAGTGAGAACGATGTTGTTCTCTACTCCTCTCTCGTTTCCCTCAACCCTTTACATTCCCTCTCTCTCTCTCTTTCTGTCAACAATATTTACAGCTCCTCACTGCTCCTGTGGTAATTCAAAATCATCGTCATTCTTGTTCTCATATTTACTTTTCTGGCGATATTGCATGAAATGAATGAGCCAAATTGTTGAATAAAATTCAACTAATAAAGCAAGAAAAATAGTGCAATATTACTTGTTATGGCTATTGGTAATATGATTACTTTTATAACAGAACCAAGCAGAGCACAATGTAATGACCACGCGCTGCTGGAAAAGGAGTGAAATGAAATCATACATACCTACTTACAAAATGCTCATACATTTATATACTATACGTTTGTGCTCTCTCAATGTCTATTGCACCTTTCTCTTTACGTGTATGCAGTTAGTGTTCTACATATTGTGAAATTATGTAAACGACTTGAGTGAAAAACTGAACCAACAGGAGACGACACATTACCAGGACTAATATTACTGTTCGTCCGTCAGCGTCATAATGTATATTTGAAGGTATGTTATTATTACTTTGTATGCGGCTAGTTATAGGTATTATGTACATACGATGTAGTTATTTTTCTCCGAGTTTGGAAAATAAATCACAAAATGTTTTACTTTTTGAAGAACGGGCCGCGTAAACAGTTTTTAATTTTATTTAGTCTTTTTAAGGATTTATGGACGTGACCAACTGGTTGGGGGTTTGATATGGATTATAGGGCAACGCACCGTGTCGGATAGCGAAAGCCAAAGTGCAAAAGTGGAAGTTGAAAAAACAACAGAGAAGATTAATGCTCATTTCAAATGTATGACACTTTTTATATAAAGCGTTTTTTCACAGAAGGAATTGAGTAAAAACAGGCCTAAATGAAAATACAATGCATTAAAACAAAAGTAATAAGAATATGTTGCTACTCAAATCTCAATGATGTGGGTTAAGTAGGTGAAAAACTGCTGCGGTTGGTCTGTATAAAAGTGGAGAAACCTTTGTGACTCGGCTGGTAATTCTTGACTTTTTCCCGGGGTGAAATGTGTGTACATCGAAACGCTTCAAAAATGTCAACATTTCTATGACATGTTGCTGACAAGCGAGCACGAAATCTAACGATTGTAATAAGTTTACCCAAGTTATTTGGCAGGCATGAGCTAAAAACTGTAGTCTTGCGTAAAACTGTGGTACTTTGTTCGTGTTCAGTATACTGTTTACTGCTAACTATTTACACCAAGACGCTTTTAATTCAATGTCATAAATTAACCAAAGGGTGAAATTCTGAGTAAGCCATAATACTGCGAACTGAATGTAAATGACAAAATCAAAAGTTTTGAGGCGATTTCAGGCCCTGCTGAATTCAAATTGTTGAAACTATTTGAGAGCTAATTTTAATCCAAACCGGACAATACACACATCCTTGAAATATAAATCGTAATATCCTGCATTGAAGTAAATAAATGAAATACTTTTGTGGTAATTTTCATGCAAGTTTCCTTTGCACGGTAGGAGAACGCCAAATGCATAATTAGAAATAATGACAGTCTAATTCTTTTTCACGACAATGATGGAATTACACTATGTTTATTACATACAAGCTAATTTCATAGTGCATGTTTTTTGGTATTATATAAATAACTTGGATTTCAGCAGTCTATCGTAATCGTAAGTATTGATGTAAGAAGGTTCTATATATACGTACATATGACGTATGCTCCATTAAAACTAAGCAATTCCCTGATTCTTTTCGAATCTGCACACAAGGTCAAGCACAGCAACACCTTGCTATTTATAGACCAAGTTATGGTATTTTAAGACCTAAAGCTTAATTCATCATGGAATTGTTCAAATAAAAATAGCTCTGCTTTTTCTCATTACAATATCAGTTGAAATGAATTGTACAAATTTTGGCGTGCTCATTGCAGGCATGCTTTATGTTACACAATGACGGTAGTGCACTATCTATTTTTAGAAATAAATCTTGCATTAATTTGAATTTCTAGACGCTAATAATTACTTTCAAGCTTGAAATTATACGATGTACGTACAACAGTGTGTAAAGAAACAGTCGTACTCAATGATGGAACGGAAGCAGTAATAATAAACATTTGTTTTGCAATATGTAGTTTATATAATTGGAGCACCTGTGACTGCGGCTGTTACATTTGAACTGTTTGCATGAAAATTTCACTTCAGAAACACGCCTTTGTTTGAATCACACGAAATAAAACAAGGGACCCGTGTCAAATAGCAAATGTGTCCTAGCCTGCAATTTACAGAAGCCCATAATTCACGTACGAAAATACATAATGCAAAATAAGGCCGTGAAAAGGAATGGATAATGAATGCTAATGACTTGTGATTGCATGCGTTCAGTCCAAATTAGAGAAGCCTAAGCCCTATACCGTTCTAAAGTGTGAGCCACGTAACAGTGTCATATTATACAAAATAGGTAGCAATAATCGTATTATCTTTCCAACACCTTCAGTCGTATCATCTCAAGTGGTATTTTTGTTATAGTACAATAGATCCAATATTGGTAATCATCTAAATAATGCACCCATACACATATGCACGAGTCAAATAAGTAGGGCACTTGAGATTTTTCCATAGGGAAGCAACAAATTACTTGAACCCTGCAAACTCTGTAAAGAGAAACCGCTTAACTCAAGTGAAGCAAAAAGACCAAAAAACGAGGAAAAAAGCCGTAATAGTCCGTCATTACCATTATTATCGAGACAAAAAAATAAGCAGAGCTGGAGTAGTATATTAAGTAAAATAGTGGGGTAGCGAAAAAGAAGAAACCAAAACCTGGTAATAAATGTGGGTTACCCTCCATTAGCTCCCAAATTCCACAGAAATGCGGAAAGCCAACTCAGCTATAAACAAACATGAAAGAACGAGTGGTGGGAACGCATTATGTTGAGAAAAGAATGGAATTGTTTAAAGTAAGCAGCAACGAGCAGGAGAAAAGATTGTTGCATACTTATGCTGCACATTATGATTGCAAAGCATGCAAGAATTTACCTAAACCATGACCATTTAAAGGTTTTTAGGGGTTTTTGTGAACCTTTTCATCACCCTCTTCTTTCACTACACTGCTCGTAAAATGCATTCATTCCCGTTGTAGATCTACTGCCACTTGAAAATTTGATGAACCATGTGTTTTTTAGCAGTAAAATATATCATGATTATATGATGAAGCATAAGTCGTATGTTTGTAATAAAAGAGCATAATACGCATATCAATATTCCTATTTTTGGAGAAAATAATTATACAGCTTTTTTCCTTCCTTGTGGATTTTTAGTTTTTTTATTAATCTCATATTTTCACACATTTTGTTACAAATTTTTTACGATTTATATGTTTCAGGTGAGCTGAATAGCTCGTGGGTATTTTGGAATGGTTTTACACGGTTTTATCTTAGTAATATAACGTGGAAAAGGATCATTGTATAATAAATTGTTTAGAAAAAGCAATTCATCCTTTGGCAGAGTGATATACATCTTTTTAAAGTAAAAAACAAATTGTTTTGCCTCTCACCAGGAAGTAATCTATATAATACGTAGGTACGAAACGTGGATAATGCTTTGAATAATGGACAATATTTCACAGCTTTATTGTGAGCAATAATATTTTGTTACTAATAAAAATGCAAGCTTTTGGCTTTTTCTCTAGTTCTTTAAACTTCCCGTATTGAAATGCACTGTTAGTTTTACGGTTGAGTATAATAGAGTTGTTGGTTTTTTACTGATTGGGTGAGAATAGGAAAAGTTTTGAGTCATTACCATGATCAATTTGGGCGAATAATGGAAAATGACGTGAGCGCCGGGGTCAAGTAAACATGCATAGCCTTTGGACTTGGTTCCGACATGTGTAATCATTAGCTTTCTCTTTTTCTCTTAATGTTTCACACACAATGTATTCATTGAATTGTAATGAAGAGAGCATAATGATGACCGTTACTGCATCAAAATTTACAAAAGTTTTTACAGTGAACGAAATTTACAGATGTATGTATAATATACAATGCTTGTAAGACTTATTTTTAAACTTTAAATTTTAAATTGATTTCAGTAAATCAAAGCGAAAACAAAATGATAAATCAATCCGTTTGTCAGCTTAAAAATACCGTAATTTTATCATCAGCGAGAAATCTGACTTTTCGTAGAAGCAATTGATGTGATATATGCGTTGCAATAAAAATATAATTAGCAGGAAACGACATTATTACCTATTATGTCTGAGCAAAGTGGATTCCGATTTCTTTGTAATTCTGTTAACGTAGCTCGTTGAAAAGAAAAGTCTCATTTTACCAAAATTAATGAAAATTCTACATATGAGATCCACCACCAGTATCGTCGAGTAGATCGTAAGAGTAATGAAATATTTATTATTATATGCTGAAGTAATGAACTGATTTTGCATAGCCAAGCTCATTTTCATGAATCCAGAGCATGACACAAATTCCCGTCTTTTGATTATAATTAAGAACAATAAACGTCTACTTAGGCTTTTGATGAGGATGAGCATGAAATTCCTTCGCTTCGTTTGCTTCTCTTTAATTTTTTACTGACTCACGTGCCAACATTTCCAAGCTCCATCATTACATCAGTGAGGTTGATACATGCAATGCAGTCTCAATGTGAGCCAACTACCGTAAAATGAGAAATCCACAGTGGAACACAAAGAGTATTGTAGAAAAAGAATTTTTATGATTACAAAACAATATGCAATTTCATTTATTCGCTCGAAATTAATTCCGTATCATAACTAGCTACTTCAGCTCAAAAGCTAAATGGCACCTAAACTACTATCGCTTTGTGGAAAAAAAACTTGATGAGAAACTAAATGGAACACATAGTTAAAATATGCAATTTATACTCCCACTTGACTTATAATTACAAAGTGATTTTACAAGGAAAACATAAACCCAATACTCCGCCTGCACCTTCCTATTTACAAAGTTACAACTGAAATAATAAAACCCACGAGGATAATTTATTCATCAAAACAACAAGGAGCAGAGGCAGAGGTGTTGGTACTAATGAGAGTGTAGACAACAACCAAATTTTACAGCAGCAGCAGCAAATAACACACTCTACTGAATCCATCCAGACAGTCTGAGAAAACAGCTTTCTTCAGTTTAAAAAGCGTTGCGACCACAGAAAGCAGAAATATAAAACCCTGTTTGATGAATATCAAATTAGCACTAAGACTTTGCTTTGGTAGGTCGCTGATTGTTTGGTCGCGTTTAATTGAAAGACACACGCCTCATTACATATTCATCCTTTTGCTGTTTTTATTGGAAGGCATAGTGTAGTGAGGCTATTATAAAATCTTATACTACCGTTTGTTCCTCGATCTTGCTTATTTTTTATTTTTTGTTCCTTACCCTCGTTGTACGCTCTCTTTTGTTTACGATTTTTTGTTGTTGTATGAGTATTAACATGTTACATTGTTTATTATATGCTCCGTGTAATTCTCAAACTTGATTTACATATAAATGTGACATAACACAATTAGAATGAAAATTTCATTCAATTAACTAAACACGTAGAAGTTGGAAATGTATACGAATTCTAGCAATTATAGTATGTGTATGTGTTTCAAAGCAGGTGTTTTTTCACTTAAAGAGAACAGGAGGGCAGGGTTGAGGTAAAAAAAAAAGAATCAATTTGACGAATTGAACTTAATTAAATGACCGAAATATTTAGCCGCTGACAAATTAGAACTCTTGAACATGAAGGTTTAAAAATTTCATAAGCTCCATTGACATATAGTATAAACGACTTACTGACTACTGTGTTTACAGGTATGCATATTATCCTTTTTGAAAATAAAAGTTCAGAATTTTATTCTTTTCTGCTACACCAGATAAAACTCTTTTCTCTTTTCAAAAGATACTAACGCAATGTTAATGCAAAACTTTTAACTTTCCTTAAGCAGGAATTTACAATAACGCTTGGCAGAGATTATTTTTCGACGCCTGCTGCATACTTCTGCAGACAAAAGGCCTTTCGCATTGTTTATATTGATGATGGTTATCAATATGAACATTGAATGTGATCAAGAAGAACATGAACCGTTGAAGAATGTAAACATCAATGTTCATGTATTGTCATAATGCGGAATTGAAGAGTCAGCGACACTGAATCCTACTACCTGTACCACCTTCATGTTTGGTAAATTGCCATTTGATAAAAAATACTGTTTTGCAAAGACCGCGTAGCCGTTTCGAATACGAAATGAGGAGGACTTGAGTAAAATCTGCTCAATAAAAATGATGTATCAGCAGAAGAAAATGATTAAAGAAAAAGAAGACAACGAACTCGACAGAATAAATATAAACATTTAAGCCTTCATTGCATCTTCTCCCAACGACAGCCACATATGTACGCAATCTAAGTAACCAAATCTTTCACAATGGGGTATCCTCAACATCCACCGCAGCACAGTAGTTATCGTTGAATGCATAAATATATTATGTATGCTAGCTAGGGTTATGTGTATGACTTAGAAATCTAAAAATAGACGATGAAACTATTTGATACGTACACCTTATTACTATGATGATTGCAAAGGAAAATGAAGGAAAACGATGGGAGTGAATATTTTACGTCCATTTCATCTTTGAAAAAACGCTTATACAGTTCGAAAAGGACATGAAATAAGATTTAATGATAGAACAGATAATAATAAAATAATGAAAATTGCCAAACTATTCACATTTTTACATGTCTTGCATTACAAACAAAGACATGATCTTAGCAAAGTTATTAATGATTTTTTGGAGAGGATTATTATTGATTGACCGATTCATTGATGATGAAAATGATGAGTTCTAAAGCTCGAAGCTATTTTCAACTGTCAAAAAGATTATTGACGGTTTTCCTGCAACCAAACATTAAATATGCTTCAGTTGGTGTTCATGTTTAAATAGAAACGAAACTACGGCCTAAACAAAGTATGCAAACCTATACGGAATTACGAACAATTTATAACAGCGATACATTTGTACGAATTCATTAAAAAATTATGTTAAAAGTTAGCTATCGTTATACTTTACAATAACTGTGGTTATCATTGTCTTAATTTCAACAAATCTTGATGATTGAATTGAATTCCTATGTGCGTTTATAGCTAATTGGAAAGGTTTACTATGTAACTGTTTTTCCTACGACAACAAAATTTTCAGGGGATCTATCTTGGTAAGATATACGGAAACACAAAATTAATTGATAAGCAGTGTAAATCTCTAAAAGAACTGTTTAAAATATAATATTTAGTTACTACTTAAAAGTCGTAAATAATAATTCTAATATAAATAGTGTAGTGCGTGTTTTGAATTGTTAATAGGGACATTTCAGGAAATTTCGATGGGATCTACGACTAAGTACTGTGTCTACACAATGTTATAAGTCGATTCACTATTTTAAATCACAATTTATCTTTTAAAAATACTTATACAAACAACGCCCAAGTTTTCTTGCATCTTCTATTTTTCACAAGCACAACGTTCACACTTGTAGATATGATTTTGTGTCGTAGTACGCACTCCTCTCAAGAGGTTCTTCGTTGATAGCAGTTTTAAAGCATATAAATTGAGCTGTATTACTCAATAATAATTGTTGCATTCGTCAAGTATGAGTTGCATGGTTTTTTTCAGATACACAACAAAACGTTTACTAGGAATGAGTAATTTAACATAATTAACATAATACAAAATCATAAAGAAAATATAATCGAAAATATGTTTAGGAAAAGAAAACGCTCATGCTAAACGGAAGAACAAAGTTCTTTGCAGAACAATTTCAATTCAGCTAATGTAAACACACAATGCTAAGAAGTACTAACTACGGTGGTGGCAGATAAGGCTGACAATCCATTATTTTTTCAGCAGCATCATGAAAATATTTGCAAAATGTAAATATAGCTAGATGGGACTTGACTCTGAATTCGTTAGTAAATTTCCACATACATTTTACATCCACAATGAAAACAGATTTTCAATTTATCCCTTAAGTGCAATTTCTTCGCATAATCCATATTTTTTTAAAAGTTAAGTAAGTATATGTTAATGATATTTGAAATTTTTCATGATATGATGATTGAATAATATGCGCGATATTTTTTGGTTAAGCAAAATGTATTTTCAAAGGAGAAGGAATGTGCAATACACATACGTATTCAAGAAGAGAGAGAGAGAGAGAGAGAGAAGCTCTATTAAGCACAAGTCATCCTCATCAACAAAAATCATTGCTTCCTGCTGACTGCTACTATATATGCGTCAGGTTCATCCGATCTAGGATTATTAAATGACGAATAATAATAAAACACAAAAGAAACATTTTGGTGTGCGATTATTTCGCTGTTATTATACGTCCGTTATTGTGTGTCCAAATGTCTTCCAAAGGAAAGGCTAAGCACATGCAATGTCAAAAAAGGATGGATATTGCTCGGTAGATGAAAGATGATCATGTATAATTTGCTTCATGTCATGGTCATCATGAGTCTTCAGTTCATCACGTCCACATAATCATCACTTACTTTCTTGAATATTTACTAAATAACTTGACGCAACCATCTTTACCTTACATTCTTACGCGCATAACTTTATTTGCAGTTTCCTTTGTTTCCAATTAATCTAAACATTTCGCTAATCCCATATCGCGTAATCAGTATTTTTGAACCATCATGAGCAGATAAATTGTGTGTTCTGCCATTTTCACCTATTCATCTGATAATACATTCGTAATGTACGTGTTTCACTTGTCCACGGACAGGTTAAAATCTCAGGTAGCCCAAGGAGTAAATCTCTCAACATAATGCACAAATCCATCAGGAATTTTAAAAAATCAATGTGAATTCCTGCTGTTCCTATATTGAGCTACTCGTTACTAAACTTATTTTTACACTTAAATAGAAATTACAAGATGGATTGAGCTTTGAGCTCTTGGAGAGGTAGATGCGATAAAAATATACACACGTCTGGTATAAATTGAATGATGTGTACAGAAAATGAAAAAGGTGGGATCACAGTCGTACACGCATACATTATTCAGAAGAACACCAGCAGGAGCTAATGCTCCCCTGAATTCATTGTGACCAAAAAGAAAGACGAAAGATTAGAGCGAGATGGTTTTAGTATTTAGCGATGCATACCTGATTAGTATTACATGTTTTTTTCTATCTTTCCTTTCTTCATGCAAAAAATATTATTTTAAACAACAATGCAGCATTGTAAACTCTTCAAGTTTATGTTATTAATAGGGATAAAAATAGGAATGATACGGCTGGTGCACACATGAAATCTGACGAGCCCTCGAAGACGAGGAAAAAACCGTCAGTGCAGAGACGAAATACGACACGGTAAAACATCAAATTGCGTACCACGGTTTACGTGATCATCTCTCTTTATGTCTCTATAATATATTCATATTCAAAACGTAGATAATATGCAAACATAGCCCTATGGAATCACTGCTTTCCACGAAAACATGACATGAAAAATATTCATTTTTTTTACTTGTACATAAAATAAGCTGTAATAAATGCACATTCATTTCAGGTGTTGTTTTTGTGGGTTGCTACTCATGTACACGGTGAAGAAGGAACAAAAACCTTTGTATACCTGCTTTTGTGTGAGACATATAGTCACGTATACAACAATAGCTCACATCATATTTATGCTTTTTAACAGTTTTTTCACATGTAAGACAACCCCTTGTAGTTGGAGCTTATTTTTGTACTGTCCAAATTCTTGCAAATTCGTGTAAACACGGTAAAGATATGAGATGTAATTTTTGGTGGGCTTTACCTCAACTTTTTAGCTACATGGGGTATAAGCCAATGAAAAGGAGCATGAGCATCTTCCTCTTTTTTTGCGTTCTTCTTCATTTTTAACAAAAATTTTGACGTGCGCTGCTGTTGCTTTGATATAATGATGATGATGATGATGATGATACTGTGAGGATGCTCTGGCTGTTGTTTAAAGAAGGCAAAGGAAAAAGAATATTGGCCGATACAAGTTGATTTTGATGTAAGATCCGTGCAATACCTGTAATGCCAGTATGTTATACGTGCTATAATAAAACTTCATTTTGCTTCAAAGTCTGTGCCAGTTTTTATACGATGGATCCTTGTAATTTACCAAAGTATGAGTATTCACCATGATTGAACTTAACATCTGTAAATTGCAAATCAGCTACTGATACGTTATATTATTGGTTGTTGTAATTTTGGTTATGATTATTATGATGTATGTTGAAAAGTGGTCGTTATATTGATGTAAAAGGATACAGGAGCGTAACTAAATGATTTTTTTCTTATGTTCCTCCGCCACCAAAAGTTATGGGCTGTACTTGTCAGTGCACAATATCTTGCTGCCTGCCGTTTTTTCTAATTTTCTTGACTAGAAATCAAGCTATCATCATTGTATTGTTGAAGTAAATCAAAAACCTTGTACCCAAGAGTTCATTTTTACCATTATATAATTATAGATATAAAAATAATATTAATAGATTGGAGCTGATCCTAATCATGATCGTCACATCATCGACAGCAAAAAATTCAATAATGACTTTTGAACAGGTAAGCATAAGACAGAACAGAACACATTGCTGATACTGTACAACAAACGTTGTACGTGTATCTGACAGAGACGTGTTGCATTGAGTTCCATATCATCATTATTATCTTACGCAATAGCCAATAAATGGCTATTTGGTGGGAATAAGGAGAGTTAAAGAAATGGCTGGTTGTAGAGTGCCGCTGTCTGTCAGCAGATGATAATATGTTATAATGTGTCTGATCCCTTCTTCGATCAGAAGAAAAGAAAAAATAAATAATTTTCTCGTTTAAATTTGTTTTAGAAAAGGATTTGCATGTAAAATTAGAAGTTTTTTCTTCTTGTGTACATTGTGTAGCATTATTCGTACACATCTCCTTAAATGTAAGCACATCATCATGTAGATATTTTTTATCCACACAAAAGCTGTTAGGTACATAATAATGTATTCGTTTTTGTTGATTGTAGCTAGTGATGAGGGATTGACATGGAACGGCAGGAGGCTGAGTAATTAAAATGAATTTTCGTTTAAGTTAACTATGACCAAAATGAAAAACAGTTGGTGTTGCTTGATTACCAAGAAGAGTTTTTGGAAACATAATCTGTTGATTATTGTGATTGGAAAAGATTTAAGAAAGTATTTTACTCATTAATACACATTTCTTAACATGTCGATGGTTTTATTGGTACTTTGATGAGTAATATTCCTACGTAAAATGTTCATCTTTTAATTCGTTTATCATCTCATTATGAAGTTGTATATGAGAGAAGACAATAATTATTCGTTAAATATCGTAACTAGCTCACCCACATAAAAAGCTATAATGTTAGATACTGTTCGACTTTATTCGTCATCTTTTACTCTCGGCTTTTTACTCCTTTCCAAAGCACTAAAAATGCTATTAAATTTGCATTAAAGCCAGCTTTTACAATCAAATTTCAAGGCAATGCTGACTATAAAGTTATGTAGTAAACGTGTGCACTCTAAATTGCTAAAATCACTTGATAGCAAAATATCATCTTTTGTGAAAATTTGCGGCGACATCCCTTTTTAGATATTACGTACTCTGCACTCTGCGCACAATGCATGAATACGTTATTATCGATTTCATACGCCAGTTTCATGAGTATTGAAGAAAATCTATTTCCTTATAATGGCCATTTTATCGGCAGTTATATTATGTATCATGAAATTGTTATTTTTAGTCATGTGAAGTCAGCAAAAATGAACGTATGAGGTTACATAAAAAGAATATGAACCAGAGAAACATAATATGTAAAAAAAAACTCATACTATCAAAATGGATATAATTATAAATGATTCTACTGATCCTATTCCTACAAGCACATTTCAATCGCATATAGGAAAACTGTGATTTTCCCAACAGTTGAGTACAATGAATAGAAATATTATGCATTCGAAAGAAAATCCCGGTGTCTCGTCACTTAAAAAAAAGAACATTTTCCGCCCGCCGCCAAAAATCCGAAAAGGAATATTATTCATTTCACTTGAATTTCATTTCCACTCCTTTTAAAAAATATGGTCTGTAAGCATAGAAGTGTATCGAAAATTAAAAAAGGGGAAAAGAAAGGGTTGAATCGTCCTCTCATCCTCATCATTTTGTGTGTCGCATACAGGAAAAAAGAAAGAGTTGCATGAGAAATTTATAGCTGAGCCATACCGTTCATAATATGCATACCTACGTCCCACAAACATACATAAAAGTACACATATGATGTATTTTTCATTTTAATACCGTTTTGTTACGCGATGCCAATATTTTTCTATTTTAAAGCCGAGAAGCAATAATAATAATATGGTAATAATGATGATAATAATAACACAGTCGGAAAGAGAAAAAATATTCTATGAAATGCAGCGACTAACAGCAAGCCAAAAGGAATGTACATAAAGGATTCCCTTCGGTAGCCACAGAAGTACTGCACAAAATAATATTAGCTAACTTCTTCATTCTTTTCCGTCTCTGTGTCATAAACACAGCAGTAAAAACTCCAGACAGCATCAAATGTTCCTGTCCGTCTCCTCCTGTCGATAATGCATTTCATGCAACACGGATTTCGGGGTTCTGAGAAAAGCTCATTTTAGAAAGGACAGATCTACACAGAACTATGGGTCTCCTAAAAAGCATGAATCAGAAATATTGGACCCCTTAAGTACTTCCAATAATTAAAATTCAGTGCAAAACTTTTTTACTCCAAAACTGCAAGATTTTTGGAACATTTCCTCCTGAAATATTGTATTTTTTTTTTAAAAAGCATCATTGATTTTTTTATATCGGAAAACTTCGACCTTTTATACTTTACACTTTTCTATTACTGGAGTTCATTTCACATGGGGTTTTCATCCATAATGTCATTGTATGCAAATGCACTATTATGCAAAAACGAGAGGAAAGGATTGATAAGAATAAGACGCGTTCTGCTGCAGCCTTTTGAATTAGGATTGCATGTATCATGTAGGTACGAGTGGAAGCGTATGTAAATGTTGCTGACGCTGCTGCTCGCTGTTGTACTCCGCGGCACAACTCAGTGAACAATGCAATGCAAATGTTGAGTTTTATGTACAGGTTGGCTTTTTGGCTATGTGATGATAATATGGCTAGGTAGATCTCAGAATTTGTTTCTTGTGAAGGAGTATCGCCAGTAGCCAGGCTTGAGTCGAGCAGTGAGCAACACTGTACTTGTACTCCTCCGTCGCTTGCTGTAAAAAAGTACGTGCGTACTTGTGTGGACGCATGTCGTGGCTTTTGTAAGCTTTTTTGTTCCTGATTCCGGTCTCTATAATAATAATCCATTTAGTAAAAGAAAGGAAGAATGATGTGATGTGTGAACTGAGGAAGCTAGCTTGTAATACATTATGCAGTGCTACTTACCCTATCTTCATAATCATTCATTAGCATCAGTTTAATCTGAATAAAAACATTAATGAATAGTGTAGCAGTCTCTGGGACCTTTTTCCTATTATTCTATGTGCTCTACAGAGATTACACGGTTGAGTTGGTTGAGTGATGAACATGTGCGTGTGTGATCTGCTGTTTTAACAGGGTAAAAACTGCTTTTACTCCTGTTTTCAGTTTATAGTTGATGAGTTTTGGGTGAAAAAATCTAAGATTGCCCTCATCAGGCAAGAAGAAAAGACACCATCAACATCCCTTTGGGATTTGTGGGAAAACTTTGGAGTGGTGATGTAAGTGTGGTTGTGGTCTATGCGTTTTTGGGAGAAAACGGTCTTCGCAACCACTGAAAGGAAAACAAAAACGGCACCGGTTACAGCACCAACAAGTTGAATAGAAGCAAGGAAAAACTTGAGAGGCAAGCGTCTCCGTGGTAATTTGATGCTTGTCAGTGTTCATATATCTGCGTTGTTTAAACACATAATAAGTGTACTAGGATAAATTAGTGAACTTTTAAAAGACATCATTTTTTACATTTCGTTTGTTTGACAGTAATATGATTAATCTATGCTCAAGACATTTACCCTTTGGATTTATTTAAAAAAATACATACATACCTATATATAAACAGTACATGAACTAATTCTGATAGAACGCTTGGACTGTGTACTTACCTATAAAAAGGAGACACAATCTTCTGGCAACGCAACTCTTTTGCATTTATCAGCCTTCAATTATTGTGATTTTTGTGTCTTAATGAACCACGGCAAATTCGACATATCTACTATAGTATTCAAACATAATAAGGCCCATCAATAAGTATAATCTCTAAAGATGAAATTACAAAAATATGACATTATTGGAAATTTATATTTTTAAAACAAACTATGATTACTCATCACTGATAGTTTTAGCGTTTGTGATCGTTTCTCTGAAGTGACCACACTTTTTTTATCTTGTTAAAGTATCCACAAAGTGTGAATTAGTTATAAAAACCAGATTTACGATGATGATTATAAATAACATTAAATGTACACGAAAGTATGAAAACTACGATTTAAAATAGTTAGCTTATGAAACTTGCGTGCGAGTTCTACGAGTGCGTATGGCATAAACTAACCAATAAAGACACATTTACACAAATGCGTTTGGGCTAACGTGAGACAAGCGTAAGAAATGTGCGTTTGTAGTGTACATAAAACGTTTTTAATGAGCGTAGAACCGTCCTTTATTGGTTTGTAGAAAACTTGAGGCAATTGCATAACAAGTCTTATTACTTCAGTGGCAGTGAACAGCAAAATGGGTATCTTTTTAAAACCCCAATAATATATTCTCATGTGCACGTACAGTAGTATATAAAGCTTGTAGTGATGCCATTGACGTATATTATAATGGTATGCGTTTTGTTTCCCCAGCTTCCGGTGATTTGCATATCACAAGTAAAATAAAAAGTCGCAAGGTCCAGTCGAAACGAAAGAGAGAGTGAATAATCAACAGTGGAGAAGCAGCTGGACTTTTACTTTTTCAAAAAAACTGGACCTCGAGTAAACTCAAAAGGAAATACATTTTTTAAATAAAAAAGAATGATTCCTCTGTAATATAATATTATGGTATAAAAAAAGTACGTACAATGAGCCAAATAATCTAAAAATAAAAAATACGACGAGAGGAACCACGTAATAATGGTAATGATTATTATTGCTTGAATGAAATTTTCATTGCCTTATATATTCCTTCTTGACTGAATAAACTGTTCAAGTTGACGAGTTATATTGTGGCTGCTTTTGAGACGTGGCCACTCGACAGGAGAGAAGACCCACACCGAAAGCCAAACAACATCAAGTTTTACAATTTGATCGCGGAGCACCAAAACGACCAAAACCATTACAACAGGTAAGTAAAATTTAGGAATAGAAAGGACATGATGGTGATTATCAGACTTTTATCGAAAAAATTTACTTTTTTCTCTCTAGTGCTTGTTACATTGCTTCTAGTAGTAGATAATATGAGAGCATTAAAAAGGGCAAAACAACCAAAATAAGAATAGCCTTTGAATTAAAAGACCACAATGGGACGAGTAAACAAAACAATGTTTTTTCTATATACGATGATGTGGGAAGGTGGGCAACAGCTCAAAAAAATAAAGTAGCTGCATGGCAAGTCATGGGACGATAAATATGCTCATGACGATAGTTCGTTCTACGGAAATCCATGGAATGGGAAATGAGAAAGTAAAGTGCCTCCGTCGACGGACTGAATTATTGTCTCACCTGAATTGAATATAAATTAGTTTGCATTCGAGAGAGAAAACCATATAAATGTATGAATAGGTACGAGCTGCAAATATTCTATCTATGAGGTACAGCTATACCAACCAAACAACACGTTTCTGTTTAAAATGTATATTTTTTACCTACTGCTGCTTGCTGCCACCACAATCGCCACTGCACTGCCCAAAAAATATGCATATTATTGTAGAAAAACTTCAACCCTTCTTTTTATTTCATCATTTTTTAACAATAATACAAGGTAATAATCGTCATCATCATCTTCATAAAAACACGTAACACACGATACTTCAAAACCATATTACTGTCCAAAAAGTGGTTCGTTAAAAATTTATAAGGTCGAATGTTTTACTGTAACATTTTTTATTATTTGTGTCCGCTTTTTTCTTTATTAAAAGTTTGTGCATGGGAGGACGATTAGTCTTCTTGGTTTGCATAAAAGCCTTGCCATACAAACCTAAGAAAAATATGATATGAAAACGTCTTAAAATGAGCATACTTTGATAGAATGTGGAAAAAATCTTTAAGAATATACATAGAATCAGAAATTATCTGTACACATGTGCTCTTAATGGGGCATGTGGTCCAATTATTGCCTTAATTTCGGGGAATACGTAAAAACGGCGAGTCGAGCAACTGGACGAAAGGTCGATTTCATGTGCAAAATTTCATGAAAATTGTTCAGGTTTACACGAATAATTATTATGCAAATGCTTTTGTTTGGTAGTTTTGTTAGCAAAACTAACAAACGTAATAAGAAAGATAAATAAAATAATTATACTTACCACATTGTCTGCAATTTTTTGTCCCTTTTTTAATCGAATGAATTCTTACAGTTTTTTGCCTAAAATAAGAGGCAACCTGTCGGACTTATACTTGCGATTTCATTTTGAAATGAAAGGTTCATTGTTTATTCAAAAATTACAAAGAAAAGACGATCTACTGTTTAAACTTTTGCAAACCATTTAGCATAAGATGATTTTATCTTCATCATGCCTATTCCAATACGCGTGCATGCCCTACTCTATTCTTGAACGTTTCCGTCGGAAGTCTGAAGCAGATCTTTGCGTTATATTAAAAAGTAGGTTTTCGTAGAAAAACAATTTGAACTATTAAAGAATAAAGGTTTTAGTTCATATTGCAAAACATGACTATGGAAAGATTAAGGATGATCATTCAAGACTTTGTGACTTGAGACTGGAAGAGGCAAAAAATATTTCATAGACTGACTGCATAAATAATCACCTTGCCCATATATCTTTCCCCTATTTATTTGCTCCGTTCAATGAATTTTAAAATCAGGAAATATGCGATAAACAGACGATTCCCATGTATATATTTCAAAGAATTTGCAAAAATTATTTTGATGCTCTATGATGGTTGCTCTATGATGGTTGACGTCTTCTTTCTACAACTATACTACAGTTCAAGTAGTTAAAGGAAAAGAAATTCAAGCGTCACAAGTCACTGTACTTCTGTGTCAGATCAGATCACCATAATCCCTATTGATAACGTGACATTGACAGCTCTCGTATTGGATGGAGCTTTATACATTTTTACTTATACATATGACTCTTTTAAGTATAATACCTACTACCCGCATGTACATACTTAACCAGTAAGTCAATGATTCCTGCTCTATACAACTGCATTGACACATAAAAGAAAAGCAAAAGAGCAACTACACAGAAAAGCCGTCATTCTCACTTCAGCTTTTCCTCCTGTTAGTCAAGCTTAGCTGACTTCATTAAACATTCTGATGGGTTGACACCACTGGTTTGTCATACAAGCCACATAATACACGGCTGCCAAGCATGTGGTGATGCGCTAATGTGTGTGCCCCTTACTTTCTGATGTATTGTATTTTTTAACAATTTCTTAACTGTGGACAGGAAATGTGCAATGAGTATGTGAATTTGAATAATTGTCTCCAGTCTTATTAGAATACCTAATAATTCTACCGAAAAGACGATATTTTGTCCATCAAAATACAAACTTATCACAATAATGAGCCACGACAAATGTTTTTCGCTCCTTTTTCTGTATTAATGTTCCTCTCTTCTATCTTAATGCATAATATATGGGAAATGTCTTCCTCACAATGCCGTATCGGTCATTCCTACTATCGGGTAAAAAAGGCAATCATGTTGAAACGATTTTGATGTGGTTATAAAAAGTGCTAAAAATTTATGAGATATTCAATATTTCTTGTTACGTGTGTCCAACATGAGAGTTGTACATTTACACGATTTTTCTCTAGCCTTTCTGTCTCCACGAGTAGTACCTGACCCAAGTACATTTTTACTGAGAACATAGAACAATATTGTGAGGAATTCGGAATTATTGGCATGTAGTTTATTTTTTTATTCATGATAAATTGGAT
Organism: Willowsia nigromaculata; assembly: GCA_034700605.1. Classification (NCBI taxonomy): domain Eukaryota; kingdom Metazoa; phylum Arthropoda; class Collembola; order Entomobryomorpha; family Entomobryidae; genus Willowsia; species Willowsia nigromaculata. The sequence goes on from JAQIXX010000770.1 coordinate 30,065, forward strand.
TGGTTTTTGGTCGTGGAACACCCGGATTTTGTAGATGAGATCTCATATAATTATAAGCTTTACGTGCATAATACATGTAGTGGAATATTAGAAAACATGAAGTGGTAACTTGGCTCGAGTATGAAGACAAAATAATGTGTATTTTGAAGAAAAATACTGCGGAAATTGAGAGGTAAGAGGTAACTAGCCACTTCCCAAGACACATTTGCATAGTGTCTGTTGTATGTATTTATAGATTTATATATTTTGTTTCCTCCTCCTTGGCATTCTCATTAATATTATGATAAAGGGTGCATCCCTTTCAAACTATTTAGTAATATATCCCTAGCTAAGAAATGGTAGAGAAAAAATATGAAGCATTTTTATTGGTTTAGCGGTGGCAAAACATTATTGGCAATAGTGGTAATGATTCTATGCATACGTAAACAGAACTTTAGATAGTAAAAGCATGAAAACCAAGAAAAATCCATGTACTTATAGCTTTTTATTACGGCAAACAAGCATGTTCTCATTACGTATTCAGTGGTATATATGTATGCAGACATTTTTAGCATATTGGAGTTTTAAGCTTATAAATACCCAGTAAAATTTACTATTTTTCACCTGAGCTCAACTCCCATTTTCTTTCCTCTCCTCATTTCCAGGAGAAGCATACATTATTAAGAGCAATATGGTACTTTGAGTTTATTAGCATTTTGTCGAAACGAATGTTTTCCCTACATTATTCATCATCATGAAACACCATTAACTATTACAAGTTAAAGCAGCCAACAATCTAGCCAAGCGCGTTTTTCTTCCCTTTTTACTGTCTTTTTTTCCAATGGCTAGCATATATACCTGTTACATACATTTGTAATAATAACATTATGCATGAAGTGCACGTTAATAGCAACAAAGTAAAGTGGTATATATGTGATGTTGATGATGATGCATGGAGGTTTGGTGTTCAATCTAATATTCATGTCAATATATGGCTTTTGCTCCTTTTTTGTCTCCGTGCTAAATATTACCAAAACTCAAGCATAAAATCTACTTCTGTCTCTAACAGAAAAAAACGAAACTCATTATTTTTCCGAGAGAAGTAAGTGGTTCGTCAGCAAAGTAATATTCTAATGTATACATTGTTCATAATAATATTCTATTACTATTGTTATTATCACTATAATCATTGGTATTTTTCGTAGGATTTTGTCGAATTGAAAAAAAACAACGGATATCTGTGCATATTAGCTTTGCATGCATAATATAATATTCAAATAGGGAACATTTGCGGAACACCTTATTCAACACACAAATATTTAGAAAAAATGGGGGAATGTGTAGTTGCGTGCTTCCTCCTTTTTCCTTCCTTGTCGACTTTATTTTCCAGGTGTTGTTTTTACAAACAAAAAAAAAACCTTCTAGCCCTGAAACCATTCTTTCCCCAGCTAAATGTACTTACTTATGCATATGAGGTGGTGAGAGTGAAGAAGCTGATGATTACGACAAAATTATACGTAAAAAATTGTATAAAATTTGAAATAAAAGGGTTGAATGGGAAGTGAAATAAGTAGTATTTATTGGATTCTGCTTGGGGGTAACGTGTGATGGAAAAAGGTATATTTCAGGTGAGCTTTGACACTCGTGTCTCTACTCTGAGAAGAATGCAACGAAAGTAAACTCACAAACTCGGAAATGACTATGGAGAAGGGAAACTAGTTCAAACAAGAGTAGATGACATTCTTCAGCAGCTCACGTCTTTGTGGATATACCTGACTCTGACCGAGTCAATAGTTTATAATGATGATGGTGGTGGCAGCATGAGACAACCTGAGGTGAAATATCAAACAAGTACGTTTCTGTTTCACTTTCGTTCAATCATTTTGAGCTTGTCTCTGTGTATAACTAATTCCACTTTACTTGTCATGAATGCTGCATATTATGTGTCGTAGAATAATTCTCAGCACATGGTGAAAATTTATAAGTAGATACCACATGTAGCGAAACTTTTCTCTTTCTTGCAAAAGCTTCCCAAAACCGTAATCCCTGATCGTAATCACTACTTCCCATCATACAATATTCTATTTCAATAGTAATAATTGCACTCGTAATGAATAATAATTTTCTTTTTTACGTTCCACAAACTTGAAGGAAACGAAAAAAATGTTTTATTGCTCAAATCCATGAATACATTTACACTCGTTTTTAATTTTCTATTTCTTTGGGAATTTTCGCCTGGATCCAAGATTGAAATCTATAGAAAATGGTGTTGTAATGAAAAATATAGCAAAACTAGTAATAATATTAGGCAGTTGTTAACCAGGAGAAAAACTTTTCTCGTTCTACAAAAGTAGAAATCAAAATTAGGTACTTGTTTCCTACAATTGTTTTTCCCTGAACTTTTCTCATGTTCCGTTTCAATGTGATATATGGAACGTTAGAGGGCCAAAGGCAATCACAAAACAAAAACATCAGCAAGAAAAGCTCATAAAGTATTAAATGTGTTTGGTCAGTAGGAAACATAACATGAAAATAAAAAGGAGAAGAGGGAAAGGGTCAGTCAAGAGTGGACTGGTGCTGCGTTTTTTGTATGATTCTGAAAAATGTTTTTACTTTTTAACATAATGAATTACCTCCTCCAGCTCTTGAATTAGGAACGTTGCCGTTGTCCATATATTTTCATTTTCACAAAGCATATATTATAATGTGCACATGACATTTCAGCATTATGCACACACGATGCCAAGCAAAGAAGGAAAAAAATGGGTAAAATATATCGCTTTTTCCCTCCCGGAGGTGAAACAAAATCACGAAAATGTTTAATTGTCGAGCGAGAGAGGGAAGAAAAAACGTTGTGAAAGGAAAATATTAAAAGAAAACGAAATGAAACGAAATACCCTCCTTAAGGATCCATAAAACCGGGGAAAGTAGCTCATGAAAGGTTTATTAATAATAATGATTATAATAATTCATAATAATAAAAAACACACATAAACCCTTTTCTATGTAATAATTGCCTGCATTCTTATTTATTAATCAAACTTGAAACTTATAGGCAAAATGGCGTGATTTCTTGCTTAATCGTGTGATCACGAAGACCTTTGGTCAACTCAAAGATTTGAGTGTACACCGAGGATATATTGTGACTGTAAAATGTATATGCATGCATTTTGCATCGTTTTCTCGTGGTGTTATAAAGAAGAAGAAGAGAGAGAGAGACAGGATATTATTCATGTTGCAATTTGATGCATGCCTCATTATAATGACTACTGTTATTATTACAGTCTTGCTCCTGTGAACAAGAGCCACACAGAAAAGTGGCAGTTGTGTGTAAGCATTTTGAATGTCATGATACCCCTTATGATAATAGTAATATCATGGTAGAAAAATAATTGCAGGTTTGTAACTCCATTTTCGACAAAATGCACTCACTGCTGCTGCCGCCACTTTTTTTCTGGTTGGAAAATCGGCAATGTATATCAATGTTTAAACAAAAACTGACCAAATGTTTTCTAGTTAAAACGAAGAAAAGTATGCCCTATTACTGTAGGTGGTAAACCAGAAACGCACTTAATGACTTTTGGTCTCGGTGACCGTGTACTGAGCGCACCCCTGTGCCTAACTCACTCAAAATCTGTGAAATGGGAAAATTGTGTTTATTTTTGATACTGGAGACACGGGTCAATCCAATGCGTGATGATAAGCTCGTGTTCACACCTCCTCTCCTTCCTTGACTGATCTTTAGTTTGCGTTCTTCAACTTTCCAGGTAATTTGAGAAGGAAATATGAGGTGTTTCCTAAATGCAAAGGTGTATTGGCACATTAATAATTTCAGCACTTTTGCTAGTTTGATAAAATTAAAATCATGTGCTTTGTATAAAAATTTGCTGGTTAAACATCATAAATCATAAATGTTGTATGGAGAATACATCTTGCCACTGAATCGAACAGAATCTCTCAATATTTAATAATAATGTAATGAGTATTCTAAAGAAAATGTGTGTTTGTAGAAAATATTGCAAAGTCAAATGTACTTATAGGGAAATAATCCATATACGGTAAAAGCTAAAGTGCTCTAGCTACACTCTGGTTTATGCATTTATAAGTTTGTGTGCATGAGATTCAGCCTTCATATTCCCTTTCAAACTCAAGCCCAAATAGGAATTCCCTTTCCTCAAATATTCAACACAAGAGCAAAATCACGTCCTTACTTGCAGCTCATCGACTACAGTTTTTTTATTATTGAAATTCTTGTGATATTTTGCCAGCTTGGTGTTGTGCATATCGGAAGAATGGGAACGTGGCCGTGACGTCGCATTTACTTTAACATTTATGTAACCATCAACCACCCTCGCTTAGCTCTGCTCACATAATACATCTAACGCAGTTTCACAAAGAAGCAGAATCAACAAATGGGAGTTAATTTGACAAAAAATGCCATAAAATTGCATCCATTAAGTCAAGGCAGTGGTGGCAGCATTTTGAAGACAAGAGCGTTCGTGGAGTTTTGTATATGGTGTAAGTGTGAGCAATGGTACAGGGAAGTCCTGAGTTTCCATTAATGAATGCTTTATTGTTCGATAATTAAAATTTAAAATGGGCTTAATTTAGCTTAACTCGACTTGATAGATTATCGTAAGGAAATACGATGCAAATGTAGACAGATTGCAATCGTTTTTTTTTTGCCAAGTATGAAGACAAGTAGTATTTGCCATGATAAATAGAGGCAAACTTCTGAAAACCCTGAAAGTTGTTTTTGTACTAATAAAAGTATACAAAAGTAGAATTGTACAGCTTTTAGTTTTCACATTTCACTCCCTTTTAGAATAAAAATTTACATGATTTCTGCCAACCCATTCTCACTCCTCGTGCTTTTCTTTAAGTGCTGATTCAAGGCCATGGACAGTAAAGGAAAATGGAGTTAGTTGTCGATTTTTACTATAATATTATAAGGAACTTTGATGTAAAATATTGTAGAAGGCCATCAGGAAAAAAATCGCATCAGCCAAAATAGCAATGACAACACATCAAGTGGTGTGGGTAAAGAAATGAAAGATGTCTAAATCCTGATAGCTTTTCAAGTATGGGAACTCCTCCGTCGTCAATTAATGAAATAAACGGAATTACTAGTTATGCCTGCTCATTGTCTATATCTAAAGGATATATTCAGAGTCAACAGTGTCAGCATTATGTTATACAGAAGATATAAAAGGCCACAGAGTAATCATTTAAGAAGAAATCATTTTTTAAAATCTTAATTAGCCAACATTGCAGACACAGCGGGATGCTGCTGACCTGCCCAAAACACTATCGCCTTTTATACCCACAACTTGTATTTTCCTCTGCGTAATAATTATTATCAGTCTGTGTATGCGCTACTGTCAAAATTCAAAATTTATCTATGTCTTCTTCCAAATTAACAAGTTTTGTACATGAAGAAGTTCTTCTGCTTATGAAGCTAAAAACACAAAATCATCCACCAACATTCATCACATCATCAGAAAGATATTTGGAGCAAACATAAATACTTTTACACTATTAGCAAATTTCTGTAGCCGTTTATGCTATCATAGTTGCTTCAAAAGAATTTGTTAATTTTTATGACTTGACCCATGCAACTGCGTATATCATTCATTCTCTTACTATTCCATCATTGATCACAATGATCACGGCAAAGGACTATGTGTGTGGAAAGCTGACCAAGTAGAGGATACGCAAATGAGAGTGTATCGCCCATAATAACGTTTAATAAAACGAAAACAATATTTTAAAATTTAATTCGTTTCATCGCGCTGTATTTCTACTTTTTTACAAAAGAATCTTAACGGCCGTTATAAAATCAGACCTATTTCGCATTTGAGTGAGTATTTATTATGCATGTATTACGATGCTCATTTTTTAATGCAAGTATTTCACGGGATGGATATTTCCTCCTTCGGTAGTCGAACAATAAAAAGAATTTACTGACAATGAGAGATTTTTGTACTTGTGTGTACATATAAATCAAAATTTAAATCAGGTCGGTCAATAAACTTGTTTCGACAAACTCGACAACGTCATTCTTCTTATGTGCAAATTATAAAAATTTGCTGATTTTTGCTCGTAGCGTTCATAAATATACAAGTCGAGTCACACAAAAAGCCATTTTACTCGTTTCCTTTTCGCAACTAAGCGCTCACATTGTTTTAAATGTTAAATGGTAATAATTAGAATAAGTAATGATTTTTCCACATAATCATTCGACTGCCGACATAAGCGTAGACTTATACTTTTAACTACATAATACATTTTACCGCTTAAAACCAATGAGGAACTGGTAGATAGAGAGCGAGAGTATATAGGTTGGTATGGCGTGGCGTGAGTGAATGACAACCTTAGAAAAGAATTCAATGAATTGCAATTAAAACTCGTAGGCACCTTCAAGTGTTTTACCTACTCAAGCAAATCATCTTATTCTGCAGAAGAAGCTAAAAAATGCTACCAGGAAAAAATGCTGAAGCCCATCCTCTTCTTTTCTTTTTCATACCATACGTCAAATATTTGCACCAGAAGTGATCTTTCAGTAAAGCTAGACAGATTGTTTCGTTTTCTTGCATTTTTATACCCATCGCCATTAACCTTTTTTTCTCTTTAGTTTACATTATATGCAGCTTCATTGAAAGCTCAGCATTTGTAGAAAAAATCCAGCAACAATAATAATAATTTCAATTTATTACATAAAAAGTATAAAGAGCTTGATTTGCAAGGATATCAATTCAAACAAGGAAAGCGACCAGAATAATATTATTGAATTCAATTCAAAATCACAATGTTTTCGATACTATTAGAAATACATACATATATAGTGCTGATTTGCTAAAAACTTGAAAGTATTTTATATAGCATGTCAAAAATGTGGCTCTCTACCTTGGTTTGCGTCTATAACTTTTTGATTTGGTCAGAGGGAACTTTGAAGCTAATTGCTTTTACTGACATTTACAATGGCCACAACGGCTCGTCCATTTATGCAATCCTTTATAAGGTTTTTGAACATAAACGATGAATGATTATGCTATCATGCTTGCTATTTATTTCTCGCGTTGTTATATAAAATACAACATTGCAGACCATTATGATGATATAGTGTGGAGCATATAATGGCGACGGCGACAACTGGTACTTATTCCAATGCTGTAAATAAATAATAAGAATTATTTGACTGACAGTCAACGCAACGATGATATTTGATACGATTACGATACTGACTATACAAAAGAGAAATAACAAGAAAAGTGGATTAGTTAGTCTACTTGCTTTATTGTTAGCAAAAAATTCACAAAAGTTGAGTAAATGTAAACAACCTGACTTTATATACATTTATTTACATATATGAGACTTTATTCGGTTTGCAAAGTCAATAATAATAGCCTAACATATTTTCTAAATTGTATCACCTTTTGCAATTCTTATAAGTTTGGGACACAAACTTAGCAGCAACTTGTACAGAAGGTATATATGTATAACTGTCGAGTAAAAAATATTCAAATGCTCTGAATGCTCTGCTCAAAACATGTACGAAAATCCGTCACATAGCCACATCAAATGTCATATACCCATCACAAGTCAGTCGCACACACGTACTTGGGTTCTTCACTCTACACACACCACCAGTTGCGCGGTCTCTTCTTTCCTTATCATTCCGACTCATCACACACCCTGCCAGAATGAAAGGTGACCAATATAATCATAACAATAAAAAAAGGTGGCTAACTAGACAAAAGCTAACAAGCAGATATGTTCATACAGATACATACATTAAGAAAAGGATTGATGATGATGATGCTCAAGTTGATCTTTTTATTTCAAGGAAAATACAGCAATTCTGTGGAAAAGCAAAAAAAAAACGCATGGGAAAGCGATTATTATAAATTGTTCAACATACAAGGTAAAACAAAACGAGAGAAAGAGGATGAGGCGAGGTCTTCGAAAATATCAAAGGTCCTAAACTTGAATACAGAAAATGCTCTTGATTTGAATTTTTATTAGCTATATCCGTTCAACTAATTCTGCTCTTGCTATTTATTCAGCTCTCCTTTTCCTCTTTTCAGCAACATTCATTAGATCTGATCATTTTTCTTAACTACAACCGTCACCATTCACTTTAATATAAACATCAACTACGTAATTAGATGTGAATGTGTCTTTTTTCAAAATAGGAAGTTTCTTGCACTACAGACGATGAAGAACAACAAATGGTTGAAAAGTTCATATTTAATGATACGCACGTCTTCTTTAGTTGTCTCAAAGTTTAACTTGTCTCATCATCTTTTTTAACAAAAAAGTTTATATTGAAAAATAAAAAATCTTATTTCATGAAAAACTGGATTAACTTGCCCTTTTGTAAAGGAAATAAATGTACTAGCTTGTTATAACTATATCATTTTTTGGCTTCAATGCTCAAAGAAAATGAGAATCTGAGATGGCTATTGTGGCGTGGCTCGGTTCTATGAAGTATCATAATGATTAGCAGCAACAATACCCCTACACAGTTTGCATACGTCGTCCTTGCAAGCTAGCTCATATATGACTACCTACATATGTAGCACTAGAAGAGTATCTTCGAATCGACTTTGGTTTGGCGACGAAAACGACGTCGTGATAGAATGTGAATGATGATGAAGATGAACGATGATGAAAATGAAGTTTAAGCAGAGCAATTATGGAATTGAGCAACTTGATATTTACATGCCAAATAATAGAAAAGGATTAAAAACCTCGTCAGCAATACCTATGTACACACTACATATGCATATTATACATAAACATCAAGATTAGATGATCCGGTTGTTTTTTAAAAAACCAATTCAATCAAAATTAATCCTTTGATCGATCTCCTTTTGACTGCTGAAAGTTTATCTTCTGGTACAAAACACCACTCTGGGTATTTCGATGAGGCAAAGCTACTTTTTTTTACAAATACAAGAAGTGTTTGGTTTTTTATAATGCTGAAAAAATGGTGAACACTGCTATCAGCAAATTGTATCAGGTTATACCATAATTTTCTCCTCTTTTGCACCTTTGTTGCACAGCATGCTGCATATACGGTAGGCATGCATAAGAATATCGACCATTGTATTGACTTGAATAATTTCCTCACATTGTGTATTATACCATACTCAATGAAGGTGTGAACTCTGAAGACTGCTTCAAACTACTTGCTCTTGTCTTTGCCAAAAAAGTTGTTCAACGCATTATTGTGAGCAACAAAATGGCTTTTTTGTCTTTTGCATAAATCTCATGCATATTAAAATAGCTCGAAACAAGGCTGTTTTTTATAATGATGAAAACAAAAAAAACGTTAAGTGAGGGAAAATGGCTATTCAACGAAGAAAAATATTTCCTTTTAATTCCGTTTTAAGTACAAAACTAATGTATTCTGAATATTTGTAAGAAAATAACGTGAAGGGTCAAAACAGTCAAACCCATGAAATTTTTATATTTAAAAAAACATTTGAACACAAAGCGTAAACCCAGAACGCTTATTGTGCACAAGCAAGCTCTTTTCCTCTCTTTTGTTTGAAAGAGGTAATAAATTGGGATAAAATGGGGAGATTTGCAAGTGAAAATGAGAAATACCAAAGGTAAATGTGTACAAAACAGGGAATAATAAATAAATTAAACATGAGTGAAAAATGGAATTGTGTAAAGTGAAAAAGTAATGGATATGAACCTTCACCTGCACCAACATATATTTTGTGGAAGAAATTAGAAAGAAGTCGGGCAAATTAAAGAATTTTATTACGCGAGAGCCAGATGCACACTTATGTAAAACAGTTGAATACAGGCAGAGAAAAATACTCATGTATGTAAAAAAAATGCAAAAACTGAAAATACAGCTCAAGTTCCCACATTGACGGTCAATAAAAACGATGGCAAAACAGGGAGGAAAAAAATGCCATTGTCTATTGCTTCACAAATATGCTGCTTAAAGCAAAGCCAAATAAATCTTGTTTAGTTTAGATTGTAAGTTTATTGAAAAAATTTCGACCAAGGATTTTGTCTTGAGAGAGATTATATATAAAAATGCAAGAAAAATCAGATTTGGGTGATTGGAAAAATAGACATTACTGTATAGTGCACACAATAATAAATCTGAGATCAACTAGCTGACTGCTTATGTCGCAATACAAGCTAATTCGGTTACAAAAAGATAAACAGGCAACAATCACCATTGTTTGATTTTTTTCTCTTTCTTTAGCTGAAGAGTCGACAATCTAAAGTAAAATGTAGTCTCCTTCTCCTCAAAGATTTTAAGCCCTTGTTTACCACTGGCAAGGTTGTATATTTTCTGTTTCAAAGCTCGTAAAGTTAGCCAAACAAGAAAATCAGTCAACATCATACAAGGAAATGGTCACATTTTTTGATTGTTTCATTTTGAAAAATGGCTAGTTACATTATCGTTATTATTAACGTTGTCTCTTTCCCATATTGCCGTATGATTGAGGCTGCTTTTATCTACAAATCTTATCTGAGTCTGGTTTACTATTATGTACTTTACGTGATTTTATGCCTTTATTCTGTTTTTTTATTTGAGTGAAACTAGGGAATGAAATGATTTTGTTTTTGTCTCATTTTAAAGTGAAACGTTTTCTTTGGTCATTTTAAGACCGTTTACGTCTTAAGTTTGTTTAAATCTTTTGCACTGTATACGTATACACCTTTAATTTAATATGTTTAAAACAGTATCATCTTCCTGTCGTGGTCTTTTTCTCTCCCTTCTAAAAGAATCATTAAGTTATCAACCTCAGTCGTTTTATGTCCATGTCATGCCAAGAGCACAAAAAACGCTACATGAAAGAATGTTTGAAACTATGTTCAGAGATTGCCATCTTATTATGCGATAAAAACACCAACATCATCGTTTTCTTTTTTCATCTCAATTGCAAAAGAAATGAACTCACTTTTCAAATTTGTAGCCTCAACTTTTCGACATAACATTATGCATAACGTGGATCCACATTTTAGTCTTTTTATTCTCTAGAATTAATTCTTCGACCATATTTAGTAGTATTTTTTTCTTTTGGACTGATGTTGCGGTGATGATGATAATGATGAACAAGAGCAGGAAAAATTAATCCTGTTCCCATTTTCTTCTTTAACGAAACAAAACTGGATGATGAGGAGCAAAATGAAATCACTGTGGACAAATTTATGTGACTCGTTTATGAGTTACGTTTCCCGTCTTTGACCTGAATGATGGCTCATCTCATAACATGATGAGTAATAAGTTCACATTTTAAAATTTCTTCTGCAATCTGATCTTCTCCTTTATGTACTTGCTTGCACGGTCAGCAAAAAAGCGTTTAATGCACTCTAATAAAAAGTCTGATGGAAATTGTAATTGCAGATGCAATAATTTCCCCAATGCCTGTCTGAAATGAATGTAAGTTAAGAATGGACACGATAATGGCAAGCAAAGACCTCGCCTTTCTCTCGTTGTCCTCATCCTCACTGTTCGTGATGCTCGTTTTTCCTATTCCATCATCCTTGTAGCCGAACCGTTTGTTCAACTTGTCCCAGCAGAAGAGAAGGACGTACGGACGTGCCGCTTATAATGAAAAGGTCTTTCAACGAAGTTTGCAGCAACAACGATTATAAAATAGATTTTATGAAGCAGCGGCAGCAACGAAGGTTATTTAGCTGTAACAGCTTCTGGATTCTCCAGTCTAGCTGTTGTGCTGTTGCCTCAAATTCGGCTTGAGCACAGCGTGGAACCTTGGCGCTTCCAGGTTGAACAGAAAAGTTACAAAAGTTTGAGAATTAAGTGGCTCATAATTTTAGGGTAACAAAATTCATTTAATATATTTTATGCACATGTTCGTAAATATATAAATCTACACAAAATAATGGAGGACCGATGTTTATCCGCCTGCGTTTTGATTTCTCATTTTCGCCATTTTAATGATCTCCTGAAAATGCTTGTTAACACTGTTCATTGTCATTGTCAGTTACGATGCTTCTTACCTAAGCTGGTACCAAAGAATGAAGATGAGAAGGACGGTAGCAAATAACGCTTGGCTTGCTGGTCTGTTCTTCCAATATAATCCTACAATGTTTGGTGTGGTTTACGATTCTGGGGAAATGTGAAATTTATTATCAAGTAAAACAAAGTTATACTTATTTATTCTACCAGAGGCATAAAATTTACTTCCACCCTTACGCAAATCAAAGGTGATGGGTGCTGGCGGTGGCAAGTGTGGCTGGAAAGGAATGTGTAGTAGTGACAAGTAGCAAAGCATCTTACTAGCAAGTTACAACAGTACAGCCGTAAAACTTCCATAAACATTAGCTAGCAATTCAGGGTGTGAGGAGGCATTTCTATGCAGAAACCAAAAGGACATGGGCTACATTTTGATTAGACAGAAGCGGCAATAAATAGAAGGAAAAATCAGGGGAACAACAAATACTCATGTTACATCATCTTATGTACACATTATTGTACACTACTCCATAGACGTGAGATAGTGAAAAGCGTAAAATATAGTGAATTTTTTGAAGACACTTGTCTACAAACCAGATACACACAACTTACGAGAGTTATATTGCATCTTTTTGAAAGAAAACCATGGCTCTTTAATTAGCGTACCACATACCGCCAGCGTCAAAGAGGATTGACTGCGGATTAGATTGGGATTGAAAATTTGACTGTTTGGGCATGTACTTTTTTCTTGAGTTATTTATGTGAGTTGGGACATAAATTGTTGGCAAAATATCACCACACCGGTGAAACACTGCTGCATAACATCTTTGATATAAAATGAACAAATTTATATAAAACCACTTCAGTATATCCGGTGAGAGTTAACTGGAGTAGTGGATGCAGCTATTTGCACCCGACAACTTTACAAAATCACAAATTCCCAGATCATGATCAGAAGGGAGATAAAAGCATTTTACAACAGACGTAATATTCAGAAATGTAGGCGAAACCTCCATTTGACAAACACACGATGCTGACGTACATTACATGCATACGTATGTATTGGATTGCGTCTTTAGAACCCATTACAAGATTTGGTGAATTTCTTTGTCATTCGATCTGGTAATTTTTAAATGTTTTCTTCACAATTTTAGTGTGTTTTGAAACAGTCTTAAATTTATGTTTTTACTGACTTCCAACAACAAGCGAAAATAAAAAATAGGAATTAAAACTCTGGAAGTATGCAAGAAAAAGTATGTGTGGTTTTCATTAGGAAACGCGTGAAAAAGATTTAAGCGATATTTATTGCCAATTTCTTGCACACTACATAATCATAGATTTTAGAGAACATATAAACATACAAGCACGCATAGCAAACAACGAGTTTTTTCTTGTATATCTTTGCTGAAAGAGCACCATGGAGGTAAGAGCCAGTATATAGAAGAGAATAGCAGCATTTATTAGATGATCGTGTGAGTAATGTACAATTACGCAACTTGTAATTGCAGTTGCACTTGTACTGAACTACACATATCATTCATTCGGAGAATTGCTCACTTCTTTTTTCTCCATTTTCCCTTTTTGAGCTGCCTCTCGTCGTCAATCTTTTATTTTTCATGATAAAATGTGCACGCTCAATTACATGGATTTTAAACGCTGATATCTCTGTGTATTACTTCCCGTAATATACCGCCTATATTTCTACCTTAACATCGTTCTGCCTAAGTAATATGGCTAATATAGCAATTGTGGTAATAACAATAATGATAGAAGCCAAAGCACGAAAGGAGTTTGAAAAGTCCGCTTTGTTAGCCTCCTCCATAAACTAAATTATTTTCTTAATCTTTCAAAAAGTTCTTTCTGGTCTGAATACAAAACAAAATGAATTACTTTTCGTACATCAACAACAACACAAGATTTAATGATATTTATACGAGTGAATCCAAATCAAAGGTGGAAAAACGACCAAAATGTGAAATCGCTTGGTAAAAGTTGTGCACTCAAAGAAAATGCTGGGGGATAAGTTATTGCTGTTTCTGCTGATGGTTGGTGGTGATGATAATTTGGATTCTGGAATAAGAGTTTTTGCTGAGCTCTCTTGAAAATAGACTCTTTTTATCATCATTTCGTTCGCATTGTTACACCCAGAAGCAGTTTTACATTATATTAGATGAAGCCCATTATATATTAACAAGAAGTAACATCCTGAGAGGAAGACGAAGAAGAATGAGATATTCCAACATAAATTTATCAGAAAATGTCAATTTTCTTTTTGGGAAAATTTCTTCTCTCTTTCTTCATTTTTCGTAAAGTGTGTGTATCAAGAAGGACTGACCGACCAAGCACTGCATTGCTAACTATACAGACTCAAATGTTCATTCACCCAATCAAAATGTGATATTCCCTTTGAGAATCGGAACCCACAATGATACATATTTTAGCATAACAAAGCGGATCTTTTACCATTTTGACTTTAGTTTGGTTTTCTGAGCATTTCAATTTTGTCTGGTTGATCTTCTCACAAAGCCCGATAAAAGTATAATATTGTAGAAGCTCATGTTGTAATGGAAGTAAATAGGAAGATCCAGATTCTATACAGCAGAAGCTAGCTTTCATCCTTATTATTTTTCTCTCTTTTCTCAAGACTTTGCTCATCATTTTGGTCCTCTTTTCTTCGGGAAGAAGAAACAGAATACGAAGAACTTTAAGGGAAAAAACTGGTTTGACTGGGGCGTTGTCTCTGAGTGTGCACTTCTTAAAGGATTATCAAGTAGTTCGTAAATATGAAACCCTGGCTCCGTACAAACGAGATGACGAAGATCATCATGATGGTAATGGCAAAGTTGAAAAAATGGGGAAAAAGTAAAGTATAACAAACGAGCAACTTTTTTCAGAGCTTTCAAAACAGCCACCGGTATAATCCAAGAAGAAGATAAACCAAGTTTTTTTCCCATTTTTCTTTTAAAAATCAAACCACTGAGCAGCTTTACGTTATACCTGACTCTGCTCAGTTATGTGATGGTGGTTAGGATGATGATTATGATATATGTAGTCGTATATACATCTATTTTCTGTGAATATTAAAGAACAAGCGTTTTTATACACATACATGACTTTTGTGATCTCTGCTTGCATGACTTACAACGGCAGGTAGGCAAGTGGCAGAATAATATCATTAGAAACCCAATTGGCTCTTGCCTGTTGCTCCTGTTGTTTTTTCTTATGACTACTTGACTGCTCTGCATTTTTTCACGAGATGATTTTCCTCGGTTAGTTTGCTGGAAGAATACACAAATTTGTTTTAAGAAAAAATGACGCTTTATTACGTACCGATATTGTAATAAAAACGAGATTCAGATCAAAATCCTCACAAATCGTTATATATACCAATAACAATACCTCGCCTGATGTTTCGCCTGTCAAATCAAAAATTGAATCTGCAAAAAATGCACAGGTTTCAATCCAAAAACTTCTCAGCTTTTGATATATTGCACGAAATGCGCTACTTTGTATTCCGCTCCTCTGTTTAAATATTCATTTTTTCGTATGAAAAGTCCATTCTGATGAGCATTAACTGAGGAAGCAACATCATTTGCGATCATGATGAAGTCGGTACTCCAACTCTTTAATTTCCACTTTTTTTCCTTTCTCCTATGCCCTTTTCCTTCTGCATTCATTTGTACTCTGTCGTGTAGTGATTCTTTCAAACACACATATAGAGTGGCATCATTTTTTCTTATTTATTATGATGATTAGTATGGATTATATACACATCATGTATATTATTATTTCATGTTGCACACATGCATACTATTCCAAGAAGACACCTATTCAAAGATGTGCAGTTTCTGACATTCATAAATTTTCCATCCGTTTTTTCTTTGTCATGAATTTCTTCCTCAATTCATCTTCTACCTATACCCCTTGCTGTTTTTCACCTGGTTTTTAAAAATATGTGTTGAATGCAATCACAACTACATCACATTTTCCCCCTAAAAGAATTATTATTCTATCGTCCGGCCCTTTTTTCTCCACTCTTATGAAATGTCTTTGCATAAAGTTCATAGCTCTTTTCAGTGCCTACAAGACGTAAAAACAACAGTAGTAACATCGTCATCACCATCATCATCACCGCATAAAATAAAAGTTTTGTGCAAAAAATTGAGCATAATGCTGAGAGAAAAACTCTTATCCCCTCCTTTTCTTCTTCTTCATTATCATTACAGCATTACATCACTTCACTTACCACCGGCTCCGCTTTTGCCAAAAGAACAGCTTTTTTTTCTTTTCTTCTTTAATGTTTTATAATAATGACCAAATCAAACAACATAATCAAGTGGATTTCAATAGTAGTCAGTCATTTACGTACTTAGTGGAAATATGTTTATTAGCTACCACCACTCATCAATGCTCTTTTAGCTAATAGAGCCAGTGCTACTTTGTAAGACGAAGAACTTCTTCCTTTTGTTCTAAAATCCTCTTCATCTTCACGGTTTGCATGGTCAACAAAAAAGCGCTTCAAAGAGGAAAAATCACGTTTCCAACTTAGCAGCTCACATCACTTTATGCACTTACTCTCTTTGCTAATCATCGTTTCACAGTCATTATTGTCCCTTAATACTTGCTTACTTTGTTAACTCCTCTTTCTCACTACTCATCTGACTACAATCCATTCTGTTGATGCATACTTATTCTTATTACCTCACTATTAATATGATTATCCGTGAATATGGATGTATATAAATGTAAAGAAATCTACACATCTGAATATTAGTGCTGTTTATTGGCGGTTTTTCGATTTCTTTTCGAGAAAAGCAAGTCACAACGCAAATCGCAATATTACATCATATCATTGACTTGTACCGATGGAGAAAATATTGCAGGATGGCCACAAAGAACAAATGAGAGTAGAAGGGGCTAGTGAGGTTTGTATGGAGCAAGCCCGGTTTTATTTAATAGATCGTGTTTTCCTTCAAACAGCATTGATGGTGGTGGTAGCGGTGATGATTTTTGTCCTTTGTTTGCACTTCTGCATAATATCCTCAACACACAAAACACATGGGGTGGTATACATTTATCTATTTAGGTGCAATGCTCACCGTTGACAGAGAAGTCATTGAATCATTTCATTTCTTTACTGCTTATTCTATTCATCGCCACGGTATTGTGTCAAATTTAGATCATCTCAACTGCCGATGACCCTTAAGCCTTTCTTTTGTTTTTAAAAGAACAATGGA
>JAQIXX010000771.1:0-47228 GCA_034700605.1 Willowsia nigromaculata
ATTCTGAAATTAAATTGATCTTTTGCTAATATAGTACGAGAGGAAAAATACATACAAAACATTTTACTTTTGAACTTTTTAAAAACAAAACGTAAAACTGCGAGTATTCTACGCTCACTTACTGTTAACAAATCAATTTTTTCAAGTAAATCATTAATTCTAATTCGTGACATATTTAATTTCCTTTTGTTTTTACGCTTCTTATATAAACTGGGTAGGAAATAAGCTAATACAAAACTGTTTATTTTTCGTTGTAATTTTGCTAATTTTCCCGGATTTACACCCCATATAATTATTGCATAGTCAATAATACTAACAACATATGCTGAAAGCATTATTTTCATCACGTTTGGACTAATTAGACGTTTAATTGAGTATAATTTGCCCATTGCAGAATTTGTGCGTTTTTCGACATGTACTCCGTGTTCATTGAAAGAAAGGTTGCTGTCTATTATTACCCCAAGATACTTGAAACTATTTACTCGTTCTACAACTTCACCGTTTATAATTAGGTTTCCTATGTTTTCATTTTTCGATCTATGATCCTTTGCTTTATAAAAGACCATCCATTTTGTCTTTGTTACATTTAGCTTGAGTCCATTCGTTTCACACCATTTTAACAATTCAATTAAACATTCTGACAATTTTTGGATACCTTCATCAAATGTTTTACAGTCTGTGAAAATTACCAAGTCATCACAGTATAACAAATACCTTAAATTAATTGCATTTCTTATATCGTTAACATATATTGAGTAACACAATGAAGATAGAATTGAACCTGCGGGAACCCCTGATTGTATGCTAAATTCTTCTGATTCATAGTCTCCATTTCTTAGTATGAATACTCCTACTCCTCTTGTAAATTGTATGCATAAAATATTATTTCTGGGAAGGATATTTGTTGTTGTGTACCGAATGCGTGCTCCTGCGAAGAATGAATATTTCCAAAACATCGCATCGAATCAAGCTCAACTCGAGATACTTGTTTGATACTATATATGTGTTATGTATTATTGCACACTACGATAGTCTGACGACTAACTCCATCAAACGCACTCAAAGAGACCAAAAAAATGCTTTTCGTTCTGTTAACACCTCCTTATAATATGCACAAAGCATACGATTACGCCGATGCAGCTTGTGCTATAAAGTTGTTTGTAAAACTGGTGACGGCAAAGGAATTTATGAATGAGTGAGAAGCATGAAAGAGAAAGATGAATAAATATGCAAATCCTGAGTGACATATTCGTTGTGACTTATCACATGCATCGCATCACATCCTAGTCCTCCTTTTATTCTCCATGTCAGCTATCACTACACTACCACTGTTGCAGCATAATATTATATTTTGCGTAACTCTCCTTGGAACTCCTTTTTGTGAAAAAAAACGAAGATTGGAGTGTTTTGGACAGCAGGATACGTATATTATATTTTTCGGAATGTTTACAGCAATAAAGGAAGCAATAATATGTCCATGACATGTTATAAAAAATAAAAGTGCATATAGCTTGTGGAGTACTGGGAAAGTACAACTCTCAACTTTGTTGACGCAAATGATTCCCATTCTAGAAATAGAATAAAATGGACATACTTGTACAAAGAAGGTAGAAAGAGCTTGCGGCTCCATAATGAGAAAGGTTGCGTAAAAATGCTCAAAAAGAGACTAGTATTCGTCGAAGTACAGTAACTGTGACAGTACTACAATGACTACACTTACAGTAATCTGACTCCACTCTGATTGTGTACACAGCAGAAATAGTTTAGCAAAAAATGTAGTAGTAATTACATTCACATATTATTGCAACAACGTCACATGCGGACAACATTTCTCGCAGTATTTATTTCTGGATTTGTTAGACTGCAATATACAACAAGGATTAGTTAACAAGTTTTTGTTCGAGAAGCAAGAGAGTAAGCGAGATGATGTGATGTAATGGAATTCATGATGACGGCTACATGGAACATTTAGAGAAGAAAGAGAGAAAAAGTAGAAAAAATAATGTAGAGAAGGAATAAGTGTCAAAGTGTCAATCAAAAGGTTTGTCCTGCCTTGTTAAGAGAAGCAGCACAATTGGAAATGTTTGCTGTGTCTTTTGTGTATATTTGTACATGGAGCAAACTAACTACTAAGACTAGAATGAGAAGTTAGAAACATAGTCAGACTTACGCAGAAAGAAAAGATGATCTATAAAGTTTGGTATCATGAATATAGCCCCATACTTGCATGCACACGTTCACAAATAAAATACAAAGTGTCTGAATATCCTCGAGACGTTTATTCTTCCTCTCCTACACAAAAAAACTAACTATAAGTCTGTCTTTTTCAGTTATGCTGTTTGCTTTTCTCCCTCATCAGCCTTACATTTTTTCATCCTACGGATCATGACGACGACGTGGATGATGAGAAAATTGGAAAAAAGTTCTCTTGAGATGAGAAGAAGCAACAACGGCATCAGTCTGAAGGGGGAAAAAGTTTTTGCTCATTCATTGAATCAGTGCATTCATGCTCTTATACTATTTTCTTCGTATTTTTATGCATTTTGTAATATATCTATAATATAATGTACATGGTAAATTGGTTCAGCGTGATGTAAAATGCTTAGCGTACTTAAGCTTGTATCGCCTATTATGTGGAAATGAATTTTATCTTTTCTGAGACGAATAAGATATTGTTGCGTTTAAGTTTTCATCCATTAAATACTTTTGCATTTTCTTGTTTTGAGGGATAAGTAACTACAATACAATTTATGCAGCGTAAAAAAATCTCGTACGCAGGATATCCAATAAACAATGTATCTGACAATGTGGAAAGTGTGAGAAAGCTTATCTATGTGATGCAAATATACTGTACTCTTGGGATTGAACTTGCTTGTATTTCCTTGTGCCAATCTCTGTTTAGTTTTTTCTGCTTCAAAGATGGAAAACCCCAGAAAGTGTACATTTTATTATGCTTTCACATAGAATGAAATACAGTCTTGACAAACCATGACATTTCCTTGCATATTCTAGCCTTGAAAACAAGAAGCTGCGAATATCGTCAGATTATTTTAATTTTCAGCACACTTTCAGATTTTCTCTTTACTGCTGCTCATCCTTGAAGGTTTTTCGCTAGTTATCTTAATTTATTAATCAGGGCAGATTCTAACAACAAATAATTATAGAATAGGTTATTTGAGTACTAATTCGTACATTTCATTGTTACAGTGTTCGTACTTTAGTCCACGCTATGTTTACGGACATCTTGCTTCTAGTATAAGCGTATTTACCACTGTGGCAAGTAACTGGAAATGCAGACAGCTTCTGGTTTCCTGAACATGCTTGCACACTTGCTCACTGTGACTGTATGAAACTACTAAAAGGCTCCGCACCAATTTCCAGCCTACATTGCTTCCAAACTCTAGCACAAGTATGTATAGCGAGGGAATTCGTAAGCTAGGTAGTACATACTTCGAGTAAAGTTCGCAGTGGAAATTCTCCCTTTAGACTTCGCCGTTCTTTTCGCTTGCTTGGAATGCTGGAATGCAGAGTGCGAGTGGTGTGGTATGGCTTTTTACTAGAGTTGAGTCCCAACTACTCTGCCTTCCTTTCCAGCGCGCTACTCTCCGTTGAGCGAGCTTGAAGGCAAGAGCGTTAAAACACGGAGATCTCCTGCTCTCGATTTGTAGTCTTCATCGTGCATCCGGTGAAGCAACAGTATTTCCAGAACAGGGCTGTTGTTACCGAGCTCTCACATTTGCCAATGGGAAACTTTTAAGCGAATTTATGAAAAAAACTTTCGACTAGTATATATTCGCTCTTGACTGTTCTTTTCCGAATTGCATGTCTTCTTATCAAAAATCCAGTTAATATAAAAATTAATGTCGGCAAAAAATAAGTTACTTGCTCCGTTTACAAAACAAAATTAGACCACATTTCATAGTTCTGAAAAGTGTGCTGGAGCCAATAAGTTGGACACGCTCGTGACATAATCGCATTTGTAAACAGTGAATCAAAATCGAAACTTTGATTGAATTTAGTTCGTTACTAACCCAGGTCAAAGGAAACTTTTTATAAAAGATTTATTATCGTCTCCTTCTCATCAGATCAGAAAAATTGCAAACCCACAAGAAGTAGTTTGCTAATGAAATTACACATTAAGTCAATTAATTCACTCTTCCCTCTATTCTCTTAGTGAACAAGTTCCACTCTTCGTCTCTCTCTCTCAGCTTTCACTTTGTGTGTACTGGTGAATGAGTGGCAGTGAATCTTTTCCAGCGGGGCACACATTCTCAAACAAACTATCTCAACCCACTTGTAGTAGTTAGTGTGCTAGAGGTGGTGATCTTGAACACATTAAACCTGTCAGTCTGTCTAGCAAGACCAAACTAATCTTTCACCATTTCCATTGAAAGCCTGTGAACCAATATCTATCTCTTTCTCTCTGACTCTACAAAAAAAAAGTCTCTTGTGCATTTGCAGTTTTATTACGTTTTGTTGTGCTAAAAAATCAAGAGCTCACTTTGTAGAGTGGAACTAGAACGCACACACAACAAAACAGACAGTAGCGTGGTACTTTATACACATTGTTCCCGTTGAAATCAACTTCACATCAACATCATCATCACAAATTTGCAGAAAAGGAGAGCAAATACCATCACGAAAAGATCGACTTTTTTGTATACATACCATACGATCCTCTTTTCCCTTCAAAGAGTTCTCGTTCGTCGGGTCTCTCACAGCCTCAATCCAATCCATGTCACTATCATCACCATCATCGTGATCATGATCATCTCCAGCTGAGCAACATATGTATGCCAAGCCCAAAGAGATCGCCTTCTCATCTCATCCTCCTCACAATTCTCCTGAGAACAGAGCACTGCCATAGCAGTCAGTAGTGGGGACGGAGAAGGATCCAGGAAAAAACTCATTGAGTCCACATATGAATGTTTCCCCACCAATGAGGTTGACATTGCTTGGTATTAGTATACATGCTTGTATCGGTATGTCCTTGTATGCATTATATTACCATTTTTGGAACATGTTGAGTTTTTACAAACTATATGAACATGGTCTATATCCTAATAATGTCATGAAGACGAGAATCGTGGTCTCTAGCAGGACAACGACTACCAGTGCTTAAGCTCAATAACTATCATAAAGAGACACAATTTTCCCATTGTATTATCCAACATTATATTCTCCTACTCTAACCAAACAAACATTACCGCTACAAACCCCGGACACTATCGTGATAGTAGTAGATTCACTTGTTGTAGTGTTGGAGTACAAGTCCTTGTGGAAGTCGTTTGGAAAACAAAGTTTATGTACTGTTTGTGTGGGAGATTCTCAGCGACACGAGTGTGATACACAAATATTGTAAAAGAAACAGCCGTTGTTCCATTTTTGAAAGTAAATGTACTCATGCTACTACGATGTAAAAAAATACTTGTACCATTACAACAGTGCATAATATTGGACAAGTTGATGCTTAGAGTTTGTTCCACGGAACGCGTGACTGATCCAAATATATGGGAATCACCTGCATATACATACTATATATACATCTGAAAACTTTCACAAGAAGAAGTCGTCCCGCAAACAACATCCGGTAGATAAAAAAAAGCTATAAATGAAAGAAGAGAAAGGAAGAAGCCGAGAATCGTAGAGAAGAAGAAAATACGAAGAGGGAAACAAGGAGGCGTATAGCATATTCTCCACGTCTTCGTCGTCATCATTGTGTGTGTGTCGTCTGGTGGCCACTGAATTATTCATTTTCACCTTTAGGAAATTGGATTTGGAACTTTCTTTTATTTTCTCTTTTCTCTATTTCTCTGGCTCCTCATTCTCTTTCCATATGTGTTCTTTTTCGGTACTTTTGTTTCCTGATGTGATGTGTTTTTTGTGCATATGTCATGCATGAGGATGCACTCCTACTTGGTCTAGTACACGACACTTTTTTCTCATGTACTACACATGCATGACACGACTCCACTCACAATTCTCTCTCTGTTTCTCTTGTCATTGAGATAATAATGACAAAATACTTTCCCATTGATGTGGTATTTGTTCACTCTTGTCTTGTGAGTGTGTGACATTGTTGTTGCTGCAGACTTTCAGACTCTAATACACTACAAAATAATAAGATTCAAGTGGGAGGAAAGAACCTGTAGTAACGCCAGCCGAATAAATAATGGAATGAGAAGAGAACAGAAGTGGTGGAAAATGTGATAAGAGCGATTCTCACTCTCACAAACGGAGACACACATTGTTCTGCAAAATACACTTTGCCGACATCATCCTATAAATTGTATGCTCTTGTATACATCTCCTTTGTGAGGTAGACTTTTCTATGCATACGAGACAAGGTGAGAGACGACACTGCATAGTGCGATACGCTACTTAGGAACGAGACTTCCCGGAACGTGGATGCGTCAGCATTGTAAAACTTTTATAGAACAGATACAAAATTGCATATTATGTGCATCAGTTTAATATCCATATATCACATTACCTTGTCAAGATATAAATTAAGTATGTCAAAACTTTCATTCTAGTGAACAATTATACGTGAAGTTGTTGGTAGGAACATTCTCATATAAATAGCTTTTCGGCTTGGCATCTACATAAGCATTTGAGCTATTTGAAGCAAAGTACATTATTTCATAATCTATACATTTTGATCTTCACCAGCCCACTTACAACTACAATATTCGTCTTGTACAATCAGGTTTCCAATCTAGTTTACTATTTGTATTTCCAACGCTTTTCAATATGAAAGCAAAAAATATTAACCTATTTTGCGTGAGCTGTGGCAGCATTCGACAATCTTCACGACAGTCAGCATGCTCGAACAATCCCACCTGTAAACATGCGAACATCGACGATGATGCTATTTACAATGAAATCAACACCACTGCTCCTTCCCTAGAACCACAAGAAACAAAGCGTAATACCATTTGGGATCTTAGGACCATCTCAAGTAATTTCCCACCTCTGGCAAACAACCACTATTGTCGAAATTACTTACCTTATTCCTTAGAAGAAAGTAGATCAAGTAGGGAATATAATAATAATAAATTACACTCAATGGCACAAATAACACCTGAGGATCTTGACAATGAAGGGAGCCCCCGTTTCACAGCCGATTCGAGAACACCGTATATGTTATCATCAAGCGTTGACGGCGGAGGTGGTGGTCGACCAGAAGTAGCTGTAGCTGCTGGGAGATTTAGCACACGTAGACTCAATATTTTCCACATGTCCCCACTGCTGCTCCTTCTTGTCTGCGTGAGCCTGGCAGGTAAGAACACACACAGAGTTGGATATTAAATTCAGCTTATTATTGGACTCTATATATGATAATAATAATATAGTAGTGCATTAAGGTTAAATATTTATGTCATACTTGCATGCATTTTTTGCACACTAGTGTCCCCTCATTCGCAATTTTGTCATGGTAATAAAATGAATCTTTGGCTATTTATCTATATAAAATCATAAAATATATCGCGCACACAAGCCAGATTTTTATTACTTTCCCAACAACGTAGCAATTTAGTGCTAGCTGTACACTTTATGTGTATCCAGTATCTACAGTGTTGTGAAAGCCATTTTTATGTCGATATTAAAGTATATCGTGATAAATAGAAAAGAAAGTCATAAGGTATGTAGTTTTCTAAGGCTGCTGGAAAGCAGGCTATGATTTTTTCCTATAAAATAAATAAATAACGCTAGATAAAAGTTAAAGAGTAAACGATTGACTTTTACGACATAATAAACAGCTTCCCAGCAATGAAATTCACTCACGTTATGCCATATTATGCCTTTTTATATTTTCAGTTTGATACATAGACAGAGACGTTTGTCACAACAGGGAAAATGTATGTCGCCCTGCTCAGGTTAAGAAGACGTTTTGGTTCAAAAGAGAGAAATATTTGGCGATTTAATGTGATATGATAACAGTTTTGTGCTGTGTTAGTGTCATGTTGCCATCATATCAGGGCATCAGAGTCTCGGACTTTTATCATCTCTAGACACTGGATACGTCTTCTCGAATAAAACCAAATTACAACACAAAAACGACTAACCATTATTCTATGAAATTCGCTATATAAACGGACATGGTATTTATTTCCAAGACGAAAAAGTGTGGATGTTTGCGTTTCCTCTTTGGGTTTTAATGTTTTAGTGGTAAATGCTTCCGCACTTGGTGATGTTTTGTCTAAACCGATAAAAATTGATATCTTTGAAGTTACGAAAATAGATGTAGACATGGTGCTATTCCCTGTAAATATCAGCCGCACTGCTTTTCGTCAAACCGATTTAATTTCTTCAAGTGGAAAAGACGATATCCTCTTTTCTGTAGAAAAATTGCATAATAAACATTTCAAAGATCTGTTTAGAAAGGAGAGAGAAGGAGAAAGGGAAGAGGAGGAAAGTGGGACGACATGTCATTCCAGATTATTACTATTTCTCTCTTTCCCCGCCTTTCTTATTCGCATAAACCAAACGAATGAATTCAGTCTAGAGATATTCTCAGGCACGATTCCTTTGCCTCCTTTGAGAAAAAATTGTATACAAACAACTAGCATGCATACAAGAATATATAACGTCATGCTTTCACTTTGATGCAAAAAATATCCTTCTCCATTTGTAGCGCATGAAGCCAGAAACCACCATAATCGTATTTTGCCATTTTTATTTAGCCTATCTAGCGGAAGGCCTAGGAGGAATACAAACGTGCTGCTTTAGCACAAAGAAGAATTCCACTGGGCTGGAACTTCTAATAAACCAGGCGACGTTATGAGTCATGAATATCCTTAAATATGGCAAAAAAGTACAAAAATGTAGGGTAGGCGCAGTCTAGTTTAGTAAAGTAGGCAGTAAAAACCTTCATCATGTGAATGTGTTCATTTTTTGGCATTATGGATCCAAACCCAGCGCAGTGGTATCGTATACAAAACAACAACAACAAAAAGTATACCAAGAGTGTTTGTTATATTCCCAGGAACAATATAAAAAACACACAAATGAAGTTGCCCTTTTTCTCTTTCTATAATGAACCAAAAGCTTTTTTGCATGTTCCTCTCTTTTATTTCTCTCCCAGTTAAAAATCGTTCCAATAAAAAATGTGAAAGGAATATTAAAAGATGACAAAGCGACGCTGTAAAAGAAAATCTTAACAATTTCCGTTGTCTTCATTTCATTACTCTATAACATTTCCCTTCCTCGCATCCGTCTGGATTTGAATGACAAGAGAAGTGAAATCCAGAATTATTACAATAATAACAACAACAACACAGCGGCAAAACTGCGTCAAATGTACTCATCATTGTAAAAGTAAAGGGAGTTATCAAGTTACAACGAAAATGATACATTCATTCCTTCACACAAATGTAAATTCTCTGATATATAGAAACTTGTTTCCAACCACAGTTGTCATTATGATCTGAAATAATGTAACACTGCAAATCAAGCCTTTTTTCTCTCGGAAAGAATGAAATAAATGAGTACTACAGAAGCACCCTCAGATAATGATGCCTTTTTTCTTTTTGTGTGCGTCTTTTTGGTTGAAATGATGAATAAACTGAATGCACATTACTCTTTTGAAAAAGCGCTCATTTTTGTGCTTTCTCCTAAAAGAATGGTGTAGTGACATGGGAAGCAAGTGAAAGTGTAAAACTGACGAAAAAGAGAGAATGTAGAGGAAAATCAAATCATCATCATTTTCATTTGCCGTGTTACTCTCCGGTTTTTGTTGTGTAATAAGGGAGAAGTCAAAATGACACACTATCATTTACAACGGAAAAAGAAGAATCCCTCAAGCATATTACATCACACATTTATGTACGCTGATGGTTTTAGATTAAACTATATAACGGAAGAGTTCACTAATGAAGCCACGATCCCTGAAGGAAATAAAACGATATCATATTTGAGCCTGTGTGACTATCTACACTTTATATACACTCTTCATCATTACTGTTGCGCGTCTTATGCACAGTTTTTTTGCCTTTTATATCTGCAGGTCTATCTAGGACATGTTTTTATGTAGACTTTGTAGACATATGTTTATTATATGGGAGGAAAAGAAAATAAGACAAAATGAAGGCAACATTTTATGGAGGAAAGTAACCCTTTCTCGTCAAGTAGAGTAGATCTAAGACCTAAATTAAACCAGCCTGTTTATTATGATGATATAATCGTTGAGTTTTTGATGATGATTTGAAAAGTAAAAGTTGGACAGTGAACTATTTTTGTGTAAATGCACACAAAAATGCACGAAAACCACATGGATTACTACTACACAGTATATACCTCTCCTGCACGTTATTATTACACAAGTTTCTCCTTTCTTCTTTCAACCGGTTACTTTCTCCTCTTGTAAATGAAGAGCCGTCTTCCCCTCTACCATCTTCATTACCAAATATTATCATGATCCTTCCGCTATTATTATCGCAGTAATCATCACATCATATCGCATTCAATCCCTGCTATGTTTCATTGAATGAGTTTTTAACGCTGATGAGAACAACAACAGAGCTAAAAACGCATTAAAATGAAAACTGAGAGAAAGGAAATGAATCAGTGTTCAAGTGGAAATAAAATCAGACCTTTTTGTGGAAATATGTACACTCTTCATCTTTCCCCACACACAAAATACATACTAGTTTTGCTTAAGATAATGACTTACTGACTGTTAAACTCACGTTGAAGGTACAACAATATGCCACATGGTGTGAAGCACCATATCTTGTGGAATAAACTATATGTATGGAGAGTATAGAAGGAATAAAAGTCCAATAGCCCAAACCTACAAACGTAACGTTCTTAATTGTGTTTCATTTTCTTACTCCTTTGAGGATCAAGTGCAAAAATAGTTACGTATAAACGTTACTTTATGCATGAAGCGTGATGAAACGAAAATCGTGAGACAGTGACGGTGAGAAACGAGAAACTGTGTTCTTCTGATACATTGAAGTATGGTGTGGATTTTGGTGTTGGAGCGTCTCTCTGTCCCCTGACAATATATCCAACTCTGATACTACCTATATTCCAAGCATACCTATCCTCTATCTCTGTATCATTTCCTTTCTGACTGTGTCGCTCTTAAACGAGTCTCCTCTTCATCTACGAAATGCGATGTTTTAAAGAAGCGAGAATGGGAATGAATGAATGAATCCGTGCAGGAATTTTCTTTTACGATCGAGAATCAAGTCGTCAAAAAATTTACGCATTTCCCAGTCTCCATTCCTATTACTGTTGCGCCTATTTCATGCTATAAACGCTGGTTATACGGAGTGGGTGCAATCCAACGATATTAGAGTTGTCGACAGATAGACACAGATGGAAATAAAATTGCTTGAAAGGGGTGAGCAGTTCTATATTCATAGGATAATATGTAGATATGTATGTACACAGTTGTATATACCTTTAATATAACATAATGGGTTAGGTGGTGTGATGGTAGCAATGAGCAAGACCGAGGGAATGAGGGATGCGAAAATCTTTGAAAATAAAGATTTTTACAGGCCTTTAAAAGTTTATGGAAGTGAGTAATGCTGCTCTATTTCTCCCACTGTTTGCGTATTATGGACACAGAGTATGCTTAGGTTAGACTTGCAAGTGTGTTTTCTCATCTAGTGTATTCTTTCGTTGAAGATGAGAGAAGGAAAAGGCAGAAAAAAAGAAGTAGAGTAGAGCTACAAAGAGAAAATGAAGAAAAAGTATTGTGTAAGTGAATAAGAATCCGTTTTTCTGCTTGAGAGATTTTTGTTATAAAGAGAAAAAATGTACACAACCACACACTACACATACCTCATGGTTTTCCACTATATTATGTCGATGGTTGTGCAACTGTACTGGAACAGTAACGATATTATAATATATCTTTAACTCCATTTATTACGGTAGTCTGGCACGTATAATATACTGTAATAGAAAATGAAGGATACACTATGTCGTTTTCTCCAAATAACATATTAAGTAACTTTTACCTTGTCGTTTATTATGTGTGTGAGTAGTATATATTCTGCCTCGCTTCATGATATTTGCTATATGCAGTCAACGAGCTGTGTACAACGGTTGGTTGGAGAATATTATAAAGTATAGTTGCATAACAAGCTTGCAACTCGGCAAAAGCAAAACCAAAATTGTGATCTTTTCGAGATGGCTTTTATACGGCGATATAGTGATGGTGTTGGGGTGCTATTCTATGACTAGTTCTAACAAAAACAACAATAACAAAAATATAGAAATGAATATGTACACTTTCACTGGTTTCACTCAAGAGGAAATTCTATAATATTGACAAAAACGTTACCAGTTTCTCGAATATCTAAAAATCCTCTCTGTATTCTTTTTAAAAGCAAAACGTAAACCCACCTCAATACGTATAAATATTTATGCATGATGTAATTCACCTTTTATATTCATTCACGCTGCGTTTTTAATGTACGGAATATGTTTATAGATTTTTGTGTCTCGTAAAGCATATATTCTACATGCGTGTATTGAGCCTTGTATTTTATTTTAATATGCATATTAATACTCCCATTATCATTCAAGTGTTATGCGGGCTTTGCGATGCGTTACTTTATGGAAGTGCGCAATACCAAAATCTCTTCGTTTTATTTCCCTATCATCCATACCAAACTATTAAGCTGTGATGCCGTGAGAATAAGATTAAAAGAAATCATATTAGGTTTGACGAGTGTTTTTGTTAAAAATCTTTCCCAGTGGTTATATCTGCTTTCGTGTCTTTGCACGTCAGTTTTTATTGCATTGCCGTTAATGTTCATGTCAATGTTATGTGCGAGCTCTGGGATTCCTGTTTATTGAGCATTTTTACGAAGGACAATTCAATGAATATAAGAATACAGTGATCCTTCCTAATCTTCTTAAACCTTACTCCAAATCTTACCGTTAGAAATATATTCATACATGGCCCAATTTCTGACTGACGCATCATACTGCTGCATTGGAGAAACTTTTACAATGCGGATTCTTATGCAGAAAGCAAACTTTTACCGTAAGACAAAGTGACAATTAATAATAAATAACGGAAAAGTATTTTATTAATTAAACTAATGATACTGAATGATACTAATCGGTACTGAATGATTTTTAACTAAAGATAATTGAATCATTGCCGATAGACAAGATTTGTTCGAATTAGCTTCAGATTAAGCTTGTGTAAAAATGTATTTGTTTGATAAATCAGCATCAAATAATCACATCCTAATGTCTGTAACTTTGTTGGAGGAATGTAACACATTTCCCGTCATGATTGTGGTCAAAGAAAGTACTCAATAGGTCGTGACGCTCTATTTAGTGGTCATAACAGCTTCACAGAACACGCATTAGAGCCTGTTTGAACAATGTGAAGCATTCAGTAAGTTGTTGTAATATAATAGTTTTCGTTCAACATTTGAAGACAAGTAAACTCATCAGTCATTCAGCCTTCGTCTAAAAAGGTTTTATCTTTCACTTTCTATGTTACGCCTCATACTATTGAAACCATCAACCATACAGATCACATGACTTTAATTCTTGATTAATGTTGAGCTTAACCTGTCAGTAAAGTTTAAAGGGCATTAAGTAACAAAGAAGTCTTTTTTGTCAGTTCTTAGTAATGTCTAATACGCTATAACCTTTCTGTTATTTCCAGAAACTTTCATCTTTTCGATTGCCTCTTGTATCCGCAATAGAATACATTATACTGTTATCATTATTTTTTTCTTCATGTGTGTATGTGTACTACCTCACATATAAAATGCATGATAATAAGTTCCAGAGAAGGAATACATAGTGATCACGATGATAATACATACTTAACCTAACAAAAATACTCCAACAAAAAGACACAATTCTCAGAATTCTTCTTTTCTGCCTTTGAAGTTTTTTTCTTTCTCAAGTAACAAACCGTTTTCCAACAGAATCTAGTATTTGGATGATGATGGTGATAGCTCACTCCTTAACTTACATAAAGTGTATGTATTACACATACCGTGTTCAATAATATCCATGTGAATTCCTGAAAACTGCTTTCTTTTCTCTGTGCTTTCTCAACTTAAAAGGTTTCTTCGCTTCTCTATTCTCTGTCTTCTTTCCCTCTCTTCCTTTCTTTTTACTGACTTTGGCTTCACTCACATAATATTCGCAACATTGTTGTGAGAGAAAGCACAAGTTCAGTTACTCAAGTAAACCAAGTAAAAAGTAGGAGAAAAGGAGTCGTTCCTCTAACTTGGTAAAATAGCAGTGATGGTAGTTCTGGGACTGCTCAGTGTAACTGTATGTGTGCACCGCTAAAGCACTGTTTTATGTAATCCGCTTCAGGCAACTGCTTTTACTGCGTACCACTTCCGCAGTAACGCCTTTAACAAAACGGGAAACCGCACTTATGCATACCAACCTAAAGGAAATAATATATAAAGCATATGCTTTTTGCGTAAAATGAGCCTATCTGCAAACTTCTATACGACAAACATGCATATTTTCTACGGATTCTTTACATTAGTATAAAGATGAGCCTGTTCAGTGAACGTATTTTTCTTTGAAATTCAATCTACTTTCCATGCCTAACTTACTTTCCTTTGTTGGGATGGACTGTGGAAGAGTTCGAAAAACCTAGGCACACAAGAAGAAACGATATATAGGTATTACTTTTGTAAAGTATTCAAAAACCCTGAAAACACAATATATACTAACAATTGTCCTGAAAGAAAAAAATATAAAACCTGGAAGTATTTCATTCCATTCCACAACGGCTTCAAAAAAAGTAACACAATTCGTCGTCTTTCCCATTGAAATTCTTCTACCATTTATTGTGCTTTCACTTTCAGTTGTGGTCTACTCTCGTCTTGTTTTCTTACTTATGTAAAAAAAAATTCTACTCTCTTCTTTCACATTCAAGGGAAAAAACTCTCTCTTTCTCTCTTCCACTCTTTATTCAAATCAATGCAAATGGTGGCACGACGTATAAGTACAAGCAGCATGCGAAATTTCTTTCATCAAAAAGTTAGTGCAGATGTACAACTGCTATGAGTAGGACCACTACTAATGATATTGATACCTTATCAAAGCCTTTCTTCTCGATTTTGCATTTGAAAATTTAATTTCTTAACAATCCCCAGTTTTTTAATTTTTTTCTTCTTATGCAGAAAGAGTTTTGAATCATTTCCAGTTTCCAAAAATCGTGACAATTTGCAACATGCTGTAGAGAATAATCAGTAAAGTCTTTGCTATTGAAAGTTGATTCCTTTCCAGCAGCAGCCAATACCAAACCCCATTGAATTATGCATACAAAGGGAAAATCACGTTTCCACTTGCAATTAGCCACACAAGCTTTTATTCGATCTAACTATTTTCTTCGTAAATACTCCAAAAATAGCCAATGAAAGCTTCAGATATTGTACATTTTTATCATGAATTTAGGACACAGGCATAGGCACGTGCCGTGAAAATTGCTGAGTAACGTGACATCAACATCTGCCTTGTTACATTCTTATCCTCGTCGTTTTGCAATAAAAAAAAGTTGGACAGAAATACTCACTATTTACTCACCTTACAATATTCTATCGAACAAAGACCATTCCAATAGCGATATATTCTGCACTACAAAGGATGGCATGTATTGTGCAATCCTACAGAAGAACTAGTGGTCACAATCCTTATCGTAACAAATAAGAATGGCTAAACTTTCAATTATTACCTTTATTCTTTTTTCCGACCACTCCGCAGCTACTCCAGTCTCTCGTTCCTTGATTCAGTCACACATGAAAATTAGGCCGTTTGGCTTTTGCTATGGGAGTTCTACCCGTTGTGTAATGAAAACCTACTGCACCAAAAAAATCTACGTATCATTTGGAAAGCTGGTCACATAGTTTAGATGGCTTCGTTACACTATACCTACCACTTAAACAGCAAAGAACAAAAACCAGTAAAAGTCCAGAGAGTCTGGTCATTTGGCCGGGACATTACATACACTGTAACAGTTACGATAACATAATAAAAAGCTGTTGTAAGATCGTTTGAGCATTTTCACTGGGAAAGTTTTACTGGTAGTTATTCTACCATATACACTCATTGACACACACCGGATATCATGAGATGGCAGCTTGTAGTTTCACACTAACAGAGTGCACTAGAGCACTTTGGATTCTACTTCGATCAAAGTCCTGAGAGTTGAGTCTACAAAAAATATCTATTTTCCAGCACTCAAGACATTGTTGTAGTAAGAAAAATCCTGTATCAAGAGAAAAATAGTGCACATTCTATTGTCGTGTTTATTGCAGCATATGGTTACTTGCAGACTACATATTTTCCATCGCTTAAATGGAATAATCGACAGTCATGTTAATAAAAATGAGGAAAAACTTGTCATAATTACCAGACCAGCCGGTGGAGAAATGGGAAACTCATTTGCATTAGATTAAAGTAAAAAGTTAACCTGCAATGAAATATGCATTAATGAGAACTTCAATATTGAAACACAGCTTCTGCTTACTGCATAAAATGTTAAGATATAATTAAATAAGTCACAGAAGCACGCATAACAATCAAACATAAATCAGAATTTTTTCAACATTTTGTTTTTACTTTTTTCTTTAGACAAAAGGAGATTCAGTTCAAATTTCTGTAAAGTTTTAGACGTGGTAGATGCTCCCCTTTCATTTATGTTGTCCTACATACATAGTCAATTGTACACAAAGAAATACTTTTTCGCCTCCTGACATGCTTGTATTTTGATATTGGAATCCGAAGAGGCACTCTTAGCCTGCTTGCTTCTTGTAGTTTGAGCGAAAATTAATATTAAGTTTTGCACATATTGGCCTGCCATTCAACAACATTTTATGACGCTGCTGTCACCAGTTTTTTCTCGCTTCAATAAGTTCATTTTACCATACAAAGAAAAACCATTTTCTCAGTTTTACATAATATAACACATTGAAAAGGTTGAAGGAGACTTACAATCCTTTAGTTTATGGTAGGCAACGCAAACGCACAACTTTATGTGATAAATTCGCAGCGTCTCCGGAAGCTAGCTTGGTGTAACTGTTACATTCACTTCTTCTGAGAATGCAATTATAAAAGATTTATGACTTTTAGCTGGAGAGCACTGTAAAAAGTGGCTTCAGTTTTTAGCTTCTTGATTTTGTATACAATTTGGCCGTGAGGTCGGAACGGGAAGAGAAATGAATAGGAGCGATAGTTGTAGGTGCGGGGTCACAATATAGGAAATTTACTCCCACAACACAGCTCTTATAGAAAACCCGATGATAGCAACACACTTCAGCTTTGGGGAGAAACTTCCTCTGAAAAATCCTAGTATTGGTTACAAACAACGTAATATAGATTGTATATTATACATATCTACTTTCCTGTCCAACTTTGTTATTGCCAAAATTCATCCCCTCATATTTCTTCTGGACTCTACGCTCATCCGCACCCGTATTTTCCCAACCATGCAATATACTCAGCTCAAAAGCGATTTTCAAAGAGATTAGCTCATATCACTCGAAAGACTGAAACAGAAAAAAATGAAATTGTCAAATGCGGGAAAGTGTATGGTGGATACATGTGAACGTACCGATTTCTCCCTAAAAAATCAATGTAAAATATTTCAATGTTTAGTTCCCCCTGTAATTCTTCCAGTTTTGAGTGTAACCTCGAAATGAAAGATTCACGGTCAAATTCATCATTGTATTATCTCGCTTTCAAGTGCAGAATGTTGTTGTGTGCAGCTGCACACAGTTACGCAGGATGCCATCACAGGGGAAGCGTCATGTGTAAGTCATGTTAGATTTGAATAGATCAAAAATGTCGGAATATAAACTTGACTATACAACAACCGTTTCCCCTACTCATATATTTTCATGGTATTGCATAAACGTGTTTTTATGCAATGGAATTCGGCGAAAAAAGGTATGTTTAGACAAGTAACAGTAAAGCACTTTGCATCACATTGCTGCAATGCACCTTCAAACCCCCAAAAAAATGCTACACGGAAACATTTTCCCAATACTTTTGTGAATTTCTCTTGTAAACGGAAATACACGATGAATCGGCATGACTGTTTGCTCGCTCTACGGAAGACAACTCTTGTACCATTTTTCATCCCAGAACAAGCTCAATATTGCTCGTCATCCATGTAATACGACTACTTCTGCTCGTTTCTCTAGTTGGTATACTATTGCACGGACGTATTGAGTACTCGAGCTGATGGAATATCACACTCCTGTCATTGCCACTGTGGGTTCATTTCTCGATATCTTTAAGAAAACAGATTTTCCGGAGCAACTGCATTCTCAAGCATGCTATAACAAACAGCCTGGCATACTTGAATCCCAGAAGATTTTAACGGTTTTTCTTTCCATACAATTTTTGAATAGAAAAGAAGGAGAAAGTAAAAGAAAATATGGATGCAATACTCATTCTCGTATTTCTTCAGGCAATATGTGTAAGCAATCGTATGTGCACAGTACTCGTATGAAAAGATGGAAGCGTGGTTTAAGCACGTAGAAACTATTTTGATGAGCTGATCAGATGTACAGGAAAGAAGGGAAGGAGAAAGTAAGGTTTTGAATGCAAGTACACACTGCAGAAAAAATGGAAAGGGGAGAATGCATGACATTGTCTGTCAGAGTATATCAGTATCTTTCTTCCAAGCAATATTCCAGCAAACTCCTCAAAATCCGTCAAATAATTTTACATTTTCCAAGTTTCAATGATTATTATAAAACACAATTGATGAAACTGGCATACAACCGCACAAGCATTGTTTAGATTTGCCATCAATTATGGCTCTTTTTCAGTATATTATGTATATTCATAATTTTTATGGCACTTTACTTTATTGTACAACAGCAAAAACATGTTGGTTGATGGAATGTATAAAATTTGTAGTACAATAGCGAAGCATATAAATGTTCGTCCTACTATTACCTACACACTACACACAATATAGCATACTTTCACCAAAGTTAGGCAAACTGACAGAAGGAAACTGGTAAAAAAGGAATAAAAGGAGAATACTAATATTATATGTGTATAATGGATATCCATGAATGTACACTTATAAAATGTGTAAGAAATAAGTAACTTGGTAAATAGAAAGTGGATGCGAGTGTTTCAGAGAAGAAGAGGCAACAAGGAAAAGAGAGAGAGAGCGAGAAAAAAGAGATATTCTCGTGATTCCTAAGCTCTGGATGCACGTTTGATTGAGAAACGGAAAAAGTGGCTCGTTCAGTTCGTGATCCGAATATTTCAAATGCTTACATGAGGCTTACTGACGAAGTAAATTTTGTCTCATTCTCGCCACTTCCTTTTTTCATGACTTCTCAACTCACTTTTTTCCTCCTTTTTATTTCTCAAATGCCTTCTCACCCACAGCTATAGAATGATGGTGGTAGTATGGCATGGAACTGGAGCTGAGGAATGCAATCTAGTAGCAAAGATGGGGTATTGGGGGAGAGGGAAATAAAGAACATACGGAGTGGAGAAAAATATTTCACCAGAGCACCACACCAAGACCATCACCAATCTCCCATGTAATAATACTGTGTAGAATGAAGACAAGAAGGGAATGTCCCTTCCGGATTGAAGAAGAAACTAGAGGAAAGCATAAACTGAATATAATCAACCGCTCACAAACCATATGATTTTTTAGTTTTTCTCGCTTCTTTCTTTACATCTTGAGAATTCATTTGATATTACGGCTTATTTCTGATGGTATAATAAAGTACCATTCCGGCTGATACTAGCAAAAAAGGAACGTTGAGGAAGAACAAGTAGTATTAGCAATTGCTCGTGTAGAAGAAGTGATGAACACTTCCTTCCGCCTTTTCTCCCTTATCCATGAGATTTTTACAGCTTTACTTCCTACCGCCAGTTTTTGCGTTAGTGAATTCAACTATGTACATAATTTTTTGATTATGTGAGCAAAAAAACTAAAATCAATAAATACGCAAGTACAATATATAAGTATATGATTTTTAACGAATTTTGGAGCTTATTTATGAATGAGTGACTTTGGGTTTTGACTGTTCTTTTTGAATGCTGCATTTAACAATAATGAACAATAGTAGCCCAAAAGATAAATGTTTTGTTCATATGCCAGCACTGAAGAGGAAATGATAAATCAAAGCGCATACCTTCAGCAGTATTTCATGATGGCGAAATTTCTCCATTTTACACGCCTGTGTAGATACATAAACACAAATTATACATAAAATATGCATATGCACTCAGGCATGCACATTTGTCTGTGTCCGTATTGCACAACATTTCAGTAGATTATGTACAGAGGCTTATTCAAAATGTTCTGCAAAAGAGAAAGCAGTGCTTTCACCTGAACTTAAAACTTTTGTGATTCATCTGAGAAATCAGGAATGTGGAATGAAAGCACGTACAAAATTGAGGCGTGTTGTAGTAAAACCAGGAAAATAACTCGTACAGTAGGGAACTACATATTGTTTATGAATACATGAAACAGGATGTATAAGAGTAACAACAAAATGTAATTTGGGCAATTTACGTTTGCCTACTTGCCCTCGCTCGTCATATGCTTGAATAAACAGCTGTTGTGTAAAAAAATGATTCTTTCCTTCTTCTTTGGACAGGTAGTTTTTGTAGATTGAGAGACATGTGTATACGAGAGCAAAGAGCAAGGCTCTCATTTGTGAAAGCACATAGGTCATTGTTCTGACTGTTAGAGGAGCATGATAATAAAATATGACAATTGCTAGCTTTATTATGTGAGTTTACTAATATTTTATAAATTTTCAAAATGATACACACGAACTCGCAAGTTTTCATTCTCTTTCCTGTCGGTTTAAAAATTTAGGTGGAAAATATCTCTGGCGATTCTAACAAGTCATAATACAAAAGTGCTTTATTTTTAGCACTTTTATGTAACATCTGCAAAAGAAAGAATGAATATTGTTGCTCGATTGGGCTGGTGCTCTGCTGTAGTATTTCAGATGGACTTTATCATGCGATTCACTCTTCCACTATAACTTGAGTATATCAACTAATAGTGTTGAGCATATAAAGTGATTAGATGTAAGGGACTATAGGTAGGTTGTAAAGCTCTCTTGGTTCACGACTGTAATAAAAAATATAGGTGCAAGTTGAACCCAGGCAAGCATGAGATTCACTTAGCTTCTTGGCTCACTTGCTCTAACCTTTTTTACGTATCATATTTCAGGTGTAAATGGGTCGATCTGCCATACCATTACCATATTCTCTCTCTATACCTGTATATCTAACAATATTATACCTACTAAAGACACGGTAGGCAGTTTTAAGAAGCAAAGAAAACGAAGAATAAAAGAACATCGTAGAAAATTATTCCTGCGCTGGGATTATATTTATAAGGATTCCTCTCTTTCTTTTTCTCACTCTTCCACAGAAAAAATGCTGCCTAATAAAGATTGGTTGCTCACCTTTCTTTTTTATCTGTATAAACTAAAGCAAATGCGGTGTGTGTTAAGTTATATATCTACATATCCAATATGCATATTTACATTTATAGAAGTTGCAGTATAAAAAAGTAGTAGCATTATAGTTGAGTTACTCTTGCAAAAAGTAATGGAGTTTAGTACATTTTCCTTCTTGTAAGATTACTTTTACGGTTTCAACGACTTATGCTTGCGGCAACATGGACTGCCATAATAATCTATAGGAACAAGTATCCAGTATATTGAAGGAATAATGATGATTTTGTTTGTATACATCTACACCTTATGGATGCCTATATGTTCCCTTCAGCTTTTGCTTATGAATTCTTGTAGAAAAAGGCGACGATGATGATCGTCATGATCAAACTCAGGAAAGAAAGAGCTAGCCGCTTACAAATATCTTAATACCTTATTTTTCATTCTTCTCGTTCCTTCTATTTCTGCTGTTGCTTTTTCCAGATATGCTTACTCTCACTCGTTTCGGTCTCATCTGTAGCTGAGTGAACGCATACTTACTCTTGCAGAACACCACATAAATTGAAATAAATTGTTCTCACCGGTAATCATGGAGGATGCAATGCGAAAACAAAACTGGTGTTTAGGAAACATTTATTAGATTCATTTCGACATCAACCTTTTGTTCAGTGCAACAATATTGCGAGGGTTTCGTTCATATACTTTCACCTGGTAGGACTACAATCCTCCAATAATCTTACACACACGTGAGTAAGCAGGAATACAATTATTGTCTATTTGTTCATCTGCTTTCTACATGGAGCCTGTGATGGCGTGGCATAGGGAGAATGGATATCATTGTGAATTTGTCGGCTTCACATGGAATACGGAAACACAAAAGCTACACATAATATTCGTGGAGGTATTTTATTTGATACCTCAATGGAATCCACTACTACCACTACCCACTTCCGACTTGAATACAAGTTACCCAGTTTGCTACTATTACTATTATTGGTTGGTTGTTGGAATGAGAAAAATTGTCTACCTCAAAATAATAAAAAATACCACCTTCGAATAAGCATGTGTAGTAGCAGAACGAAAAATTGACCGGAGCGCATTTACGCTACATACATTCCAAGTAACGCAGCATTATCAGGAATTCTGAGGTATATACAATGATTAAGCGTATATATCTTTAAGGACAGAGGTTCACGGTAGAAAGGAAAGGGTTGTAAATTTCCCAAGTTTTTCCCTCTTTTTTTCTACCATTGCAATATTATTATTATTATTGTTATTGGTACTAACAAGACGTAATACATATTACTTTTCTGTGTGTGTGGCCCACGGAAAGAGCGCCACTGCCACCACAAAGAAAATTATGTTTAAGTGTATTACTGTGTAGCACACGACGATAGTTTTATGCTTTCCCTCTCTTCCTTACGAAAGCTCACACATTCACAAAGAGTTCAAGTAGCATTGTTTGCCAGTGGAAGAAACTGTATTATTGCCTTTTATTCATTGAATACACAGGAAATTCCATGTTTTCCCGTCAAATCAAGTATCAGAGAAAAAACCTCCTTTCTGATAATAGGGTAATGTGTAAGCAAAATCGAAAAGGAGTGTAGAAGAACTAGTAGTATAAGTGGTAGTGACGACTCCAACGTAGCATTTAGGATATGGCGATGACTACAGCCAAACTGGGTAATAACCGTAATGGTAGTCACTCGTAATTCAGAGAAAATCTTAGGGGTATATCTACAAAATATACCATTCTTTTATTTATTATTCTTCATATTATTTCACAGGACAGAGAGTGAGTTCAAACTGTGCGTGGAGTGAGGAGCAACCACTTTTTACTATTTTTTTCGACAAGAAAATATTCGAGGCTAAATTCACCATTTGGTAGGATGCATAACTCTGTTTTCTTCCTTACTGACTTGATACGTTCACCCTCTCGTGAAATGTGTATTACTATGCGAGTGTATGCACGTACATTATTACATAATGTATGTTGTAACTATCATCTGCAAAAGTTGCCTTTTTGCATGTTTCCCTCTCCTTATAGTCGGTGGATCGGAAAGGTATTGCTTCTATAACTCAGCGACTCAATGAGCCTTACAATTTATAATAGTTGACTTCTATTGGATTGAAACTGCATAGACTGACTTGTGAGAAGTCTTGTTTTTTTACACACACGCCACGAGTCTTCATATATGCATGCGTCTTCGGTTTTACACTCTCATGGCTAATATTATCATCAAATCCTATAAAAACATAGGCATGTTTACAAGAGGGAATATATATAGCCCCTCTAGTCTCTCTCTCCCTTTCTTTCATACTCTTTTCTTAGTTTTTTTTATTGGAAGATATCATATTATGTCGCTGACTCTTTTCGCTAGCGCTTTCACTTTCTTCATCGTGTGTCGATACTACTACTACTACTCTTCCTTGACTACTCCAACCACGTCCATATCATCATATTATTATGCAGTCTCTATTATCATGGTTAATGTCAACCGGTCTGAATAATAATGATGATAGGAGAAATTGGTTGTGTGTGTATTACTATTATTATTAGAAACGGAAGAGAGATGTTGGGAATAAGGATTCTCTGAGGGAAGGAGCTATAGTATTGGCAAGCCATCCCTTCTCCCAACTTACCACTTTTGCTTAATATTGAAATTGGTCTGAAGAAGGAAAAATTCAGAGCAGCACATGAAAAATGTTTCTCCTTTTCTTTCCTAGTGGGACTTTTTTAACGATGCGAAGGAAGGTGACTAGCACCATGAAGAACCAATAATATCATAATATCCTTTCACCACCACTATCATAAAGAATAGAAAGTATTATTACGCTTCTAGCAATTTTTATGCATTATTCGAGAAAATGGCAGGGAGAGGAAGTGGAGCAATAATATTACGTACAAGAAAATATGCGAAGTGATAAAAGATTGACCGTAGTCAACCTATCTATTTTTTATAGTAATGTAAATGCATAATCAGTTTCACTGGAACTGAACAAAGTTACTCATTTTTTCTTCAATATTATCTTGACTTTTTATAAGCTTCTCTAGAAAATGTGAGAAGAGGTCCCTCCACTTACACACAGTCACCTTAACTCTGACTATGGAGAAAGTAAGAAACATAATATCTTCAATGAATGATAGGAAATTTCCCATCTTTCTTTATTTCCAAATAGTCTGGAGAGGGAAAGATGGTATTTTAACAGAAAGAAAATGCCAGTTTTAATACTATGCATTTATTATCTTTACCTTTTTCACTGTTTCTAATCGTAATAATTCTACAGAAGATTGGTTCGTTGGCCTATTTGCATTTGACTACGTTAACATTTTGAACTATGAGAGCAGCGATCTTACCAGGAATAATAATAATTTTTCCCATGAAAATTTTATTTCATTTTTGACAGTATGAATGAATCGCCTAATATGCTGAGCAGTTGCTGATGTGAATTCACACGAGTTGTTGTCAGCATTCAAAGTTGAAACTGCCCTGCATTTGATAAATTTATCAAACGATATGACATTTTCTATGTCGCCTTTAAACTGTTTTTGCACACCTCATTCAATATCTAACTACCTAACCACCACTGCATGTGGTGCGCTAGTGAAGTACAATTTCTAGAGATGAAAGGACACTTTTATGTATGTTATGTAGGAGCTATCATAGCCATCATCGTCATCTTCGGTGACAACAGCATCATTATAATTTTTCTCTCAGTTTTTTATCGATCCTGTATACTCGGCTCACTTTCACTTCGCCTTGTATACGAAAAACCCACTAGCGATCAGTACAAACAATGTGAAGAGGAGACTTGGAATGAAATTTCCTTAAAGGAAGTGAATAGACATGAGTTGTAAATTACAGGTGATCAAATAAACGTCTTAGTTCTCCCTTGGTAAACGGATGAAGATGAAGATGATGGGGATTGCATGAACACAAGTGCATGGAGTGTGTATAAATACATTAGTAAAACAGGTTATGAGAGACACGCATTTTTCTTTTTGGCAGCTTTCAGCTTCATTGGTTTGACGGTATTTACACAGCTGACTGTGCCTACATCAAGCAAACGACTACAAGGGTGCCAATATAAGCTACATAAAACTTTCTACAAAGCAAATATTTCCGTTTACTACATCCTTACCAGTCTAGAAACACTAAAGTTAAGTACAGTGCATTAAGATGAAAGCATTCCTATCATATACCAGAACCTTCTCTACTTATTTTCTTTAAAACGCAGAAAAGTGAGATTTTATAGAAAATATTATGGATCATTTGATTGTCACTTTGTTCACTTTCTATAAAATTCAGATGGAAAATATTTGTCTGGAGAAAGGAAGTGTCTGACTGGCTGTGTAGCATAGTAGTTTCCAGGTTAGTTTCTGTTCGGAAGCGAGAAAAATTTAGGTATAAAAACCTTTTTCATCTTGCATCTTATCCTTCAGGTTTTATAAAAGATATAGAAGCTATACTGAATAGGCATGCACTTGTGGTAGTAAAGTCATTGGGAAAAGTAACAGCAGCAGTCACAGTCCTTTTTGAAATTTTTTGCGTCATTTCACGTCATTTCATTTCACTCACACTCTTGGTTTTCCTTTTTACTCGTGAACCCATCATGTATACATGTGTTGCTTTCCTTCCTTCCTCGACTCATGTCGATCTCCTCGTGCCATTTTTGAAGTGAATTTGGAAACACCAAAAGTACATTATTGTGTATGTACATTGAAAATCTCAAAAACTTTAGTTTTCTAGTTCATACGTGTAAGTTGTATTTACACTGGTAAATTGTATGCGTTGCTGTCCCCTTTTCTGTTCACAGAGTAAAAATAAAAACTACAGCCGAAGGAAAATTGTTGTTTTAAGGTTAACCAGCAACTTTGTAATGGATTCGTAGAGAAAGCAGACATTTTTCTTCTCTCAGGGTGATGGGTAGTAAGTACTGAGGATGGACTTGGATCGAGAGAAAAGGAGTGTTAGAGAAGGCAGAGCTGAACCAGAAACTGACGTATATGTAGATAATGATGATTATTAGTAATGTTGACGGCATCCGCTGCCCATGTGGTTGCTCACTTTATCTTGATAGCAAAACTCGACAGACATAATATACAGCCTGGTTTCAGTTCAAAGAACTTTTAGGTATACG
This sequence comes from Willowsia nigromaculata, assembly GCA_034700605.1. Lineage (NCBI taxonomy): Eukaryota > Metazoa > Arthropoda > Collembola > Entomobryomorpha > Entomobryidae > Willowsia > Willowsia nigromaculata. The sequence continues at coordinate 26,562 of JAQIXX010000771.1, forward strand.
CACTTCACTTATACAATATTTTGTTCTGTCTATTATTCATTGCCGATAAGGGTATTATAAAAAGATTTATTTTAGAGATACATTCCGGTAGTTTTGGTTCAAAAGTAGGTAAATTAAAACTAATTTAGAATGAATGTAGGCTGTACGAGTATTCATAATTTATAAGTTGAGGTCAAACAACTGATCAAACAATAAAAGTATCACGCATGATGTCATCACTTTCCTAAATCGTCTCACACACATATTATGCATTTGTAAGCATTCTGTTATATAAAAGCTCATGTAGGAGCCAATGAAACACAACTGCAACAACCATCATTTCGGGGTTCATTTTTAAACTAGGATAGATATGTTCGATAGTCTAACGTATTACTACAATATTTGTATCAAGATATTCTAAAGATTTTCTTGAAACATAGGTTCATATACATATTGCATGTACATGATATTATCAAGTTGTAAACTAAATACGTTATATGAAAAAGGAAACAGTTTCCTTGAACAGATCGTTTGTTTTCTGTTGTGTCTGTCGGTCCCAAATTGTATACATGTTTTAGTTCTGTGCATATATAGAGTGAGAACACAGATATAGTCTATTGAAAGTGGTTGCCAAAAATCAATGGCAAACTTATCTATGTCTACCATTATGATCTACAAGAGGCAAACATTGTCCATATATTTTTGTCATTTCACCAAATATACACCACTTACATTCTATGTGTAGATAAAAAACTATAGATGTAGGGTCCGCATATAAGTTTTATAAGTTAGTACTTACAAAAATAATCTAAATCGTTATAGAATAAACATACTATTTATTATCTATGAATATAGTAGTAAGTTCCCATCTCTTTGGGCTATTCTGTAGCGGCTAGGTTTAGTCGGATGGAGAGTGCAAATGGGAAAAAAGGGAAACTACTGCTACAAGGATTGGGAGTAAAAAGGATGGCACACATTTCTCACGTCCGTGACAATTACGTTGACCAATGGACATTGACCATTATTGACTTTGTCCTCTGTCGCTTCGATCTTACTTTGGGAGGAAAGAAAAGCGAAGCTTGGTTGAGAAACACATGAGACAGTAAGCAGAAGGGGCACCAAACGGCAGCCGGTCATTTCATGTTTTGTGCTTTTTGATGGCTATTTCCTTTCTTGTTTCACTTGCTGTGTGTCTGTGTGGTCTTGTACTGGTGTTGTGTGCATCCACTATGCCGTCGTGGAGAACGCATTGAAAAACATGATGGACACGACGACCACCACACTATAAGATACTTTGCTTTCTTCCACGAGGCGCTCTATAAGCAGACGCTTTGTACATACATATTCATGAGTATAGAACATGTTTTCTACTTTATGAGTTCCATTGTACATAATGACAAGAAGAAGCCTATTATGCGACAGTTATGTCACTTCATTTCTCTGTGAGATTCAATAGTGGCAGCATCAGTGCAGCACAGCAATTTATACGAAAAGTAAAAAAAAGGTCGAGGAAGAAAAAGGAGTTTAATAGAACAAGGGATATTTTCACGAAACAGGGAAGACGAATAAGAAGTAAGTAGGTCTCCCAATTTTTTTTGTCCTACTATACTGCAAAAGTGGAGATAAAACGCTAAGACTGTAAAAAAGGATGATAGTTCAAATTATGTCTATTTGTGTAAGATATTTTTTATGTCTGTCGATCCGGATAAAGGCTGTATGGAAGATAGTGTGTGGTCTTACAAAAGGAGAAAAGAAGAAAACTTTTTACTCTCTTTTTTTGCCTCTCTGTGTAAAAGATTCAATCCAGTAAAATGCCTTTCTTGGTGCCGATTTCCGGTCAGAAAAGAGAAAGAGAAGAAGAGCCAGAGACAAAAGACTACGGAACAAAAAAAGGAAATGGCTATAAAGAGAGAAAGGAGAAGGAGGGAGAAAAGAAGGAAAATTGAGCTGTCGATAGTCAGTCAAGTCAAGATTCAAGTAAGCAGCACTACTAAGATGTTATTTTGTATAGAATCTATAAAACATTCTGCGTCAGTCTTGCGGAATACATAATAATGGCCAAAAATGCAGGGAAAGATTTTTTTAGAGAAGCAGAAGAGCTTTTTTACAATGAAAAAAATAGTTTATTGCTGGAGACTGAACTCGTCAGAGAAAGATGGAGAGAGAGAGCGAAAGAGAAGAGAAAAAGGTGAAGGAAGAGAATAAGATGGATGTGTATAATATGTATGAATGAATACCATACAGTTACCCAATTTTTATGTACTGGGTGGTTGAAAATGGACGGACCCTCTGCTATGGAGTAGAGATGAATGAATGGATGTGGGTCATTTGGGGAATGTGAATTGCGAATAACCATACTGCCTTATCCACCGCCAAGAGAATGAATCTTTCTCTACACAATTCTTCTATGGATACTTCACCAGTTTTTCTCGCAAACCAATGTCCGGAAATGGTCTATTGGTCTACATCATCTATCGTGTGTATACGTTACATCATCCGCTCATGTGGATTTCACTATGTTGCTTTTTTATGTGTGTGTGATACTTTTCTATTTTTTGCGTGTTCTGTGTACTTTCTTGTGTACTTCCACCAACTTGCTGGCGGAAGCATGCATTCGTTTCTGCTAAACGAGCACATAAGGTTTTTTTTTTTTGTGAGTTGTGTTTCTGAAGGAAAGGGAATATTTGAGTAAGATTGAAAATCGGCCATTTCTCCATCATTCCGCTGCTACTGCTTCTAAAATTCCGTATTTCTCATTTTGAGAAAACAAATGCAAACGGAGAAGGGAGTAGACTTACTTGTAAAGTGGGATTTTTCCTTGTGTAATTCAGAATGATGATCAAAACGAAGAGAATGGATGGGATGTACAAGCTCTTCTTTCCGTAGGTATCTAATAGATCTGTTGAATCTATAAATGTGTCAGTAGATCATCCTTACATTATCCTACCCTGATGTGAAATATATTATGATGTGTGTGTGTGTGTGTACCTCCATGGTTTACTTACACTTAGGATCGATTGCCTTCAGCTTCCTTCTTTTTATCTTTGTCTTTTTCTTCCGGAGGATCTCATATTTTTTTCCTTGTTTTTGCACATCACACGCATACCTGCTTTCTCCATCACATTATGTCCCACATTTCAAACATGTTTGGATACTCTACGTGCTTATATAACGTCAATGGAACCATCACGAGAAGCTTTTTCCTGAAATACGAAGTGAAGTTCAAACAAAACTTATTCATGCATACTTACAACCTACCTACTGCAGTGTAAGCTGGTGTAAGCATTACACAAGGAATAAAACTTATTGAAATAAGCTGAGAAGTGGTTAGAGGAAATGTACCTGTTCGCCAATAACTCTCTTTCTTATTGCAACATTTATTGTACAACTTTTCTTTTGATAGAATGTAGCAAGTGCTTCCCATCAAACTCGTAATAACTACTCCTTCAAAATAGATTGCAATGTATTATTTGAAGCTCCGCATTCTTTATTTATTTTCTTTTATCAAAGAAGAAAAGTGTGGATAAGTATGAGTATCGTAATGTGTGTTATTCTGCACAAATGCTGCTACAATAGGCAGCGAAAACCAAAGTAGTATTTTTCAATGAAGTGGAGGAAAATTGATGTATGGATGAATCCCTTTTGATATATATTAGGAGACGGCTTGCTATTATTATTTATACAATATTATGGATTGTGGATTTTTCTCAGCAATTTTCTTTGCTTCAAGCCATTTCTTGATCGATTGCATTTCTCATCTCTCATTCCTCCTTCTTCTTCCCAGCAGCGAAAACTTTCCTGGTGTAGCGTAACGCAAACGTACACATGAAATTGCACTGTTTGTTCAGAGGAGTTTGTGTGTAAGAAGTCCATATAAATATACACTGCAATAATAAATAAAATACGCTTGGTTTGCCATAATAAGTAGGTATGTATGTATTTCTACTAGTCGAAGGATTGGCTCACTTGGTTTCAGAAGAGTTCGATCACAAATCTTATCTCTGTATGGTCGTAAGGGATCATCTGAGCCGCTAGTAGTCTACGATGCCACATACAAAAGTGTAATATATTCTTGGTTGCTCTCCTCCACTTGCTCTCCACATCATGCCATCATATCTCTCTGAAAACTGAACGAACAGCGAACGAATTGGAAGGCTTGAGAGAAAGTTGCGAAATTACTCACTGCTTCTCCCTTCATCCGCATTACTACACATTCTTTCTTTCAGTTGGACTTTACTTTATATTCATGTTTGATGTAGCTGCTCATTTACTACCACTCATATATGATATGTAGCTGGAGAGAAAAAAGTTAGGCATGGAGAGGGATGAAGAAGGCGTAAAAGTAGTTGTTGCTGTGATTGGCTATTCATATTACACCAAGAGGAGAAAGTATGCATGCCCTTATAGGAGAAAGAGCGGATGAATGAAAAGACATAATGGTTAATATCTTTGTGCTTCGTGCAAAAAGAGAAATCTTGATGGATGAAGTCTTCAATTTGGAACGACACAGATTTGGCAAAGATGCCTGTACTTGTAAAATAACAAACTACGAGTCGTGCTTCGCTTTGGCATATCACCATCGAACAAAAAAACTTTCTTGACTTGACTACTAACAGTACTAACACAAAGGATAAGGATAGTAAGATGTACACATTGTCTCCCAAAGGCAGTTTCAATAATCTTTGTCAAGTTGTGATTATAGGGTATATTCACGTACATGTCAAATCATCGATATTTCATATTCATACGAAGCAAATTTATCTCGTTTCGTCTTATGCCCCAGTAACTTTGTGAGTATTTTGTACTTTTAGTCATGTGCCAGTTTTACTTGTAGCGTTATGCATTATACTATCCCTTCTTATTTGTTCAGGCACTCATCCATCTAACCTAATGCGATTTTAGTCCTTTCTTTTTAATAAAATGTTTGGAACTATATGTACCAAGACAGCCGCATTTTCACGGAAAAACTTAAAAGCGATGGGAAAGTGAGTGAGTATTATAAAGAAAAATTATAAAAATATTAATCGATAACATTATGGTAAACAACATTTACTCCACTCATTTCCTTCTGTGTTCAGATGGAGGAAGGTCTAGTGGAAAGTCATTATTTTTTGGTGAAACATACAAAAGTAAAAAAAATGTACCAGGTGCAAAAATACCAGTGTATAAGATGTACCATGTTGCCCGTATATATTGAAATAAGCTTTTATTATTATTCTATGTTAAAACCTTTCAAAAGAAATTTTTATGACGCCCCTTCTCCTTTATCGTTTGTCATTTGCATTGGAAAGATCTATTGTGCTGTGGTATTGTGAGACGAGTGCAAAGGTATGCAATAGGAACATAAGAATCATTTATTTCTCCAGCCCAGGAACTACCACACTCGCATTTTAGAAAAAATCGGTATTCTTTTATCCACGGTGCATATCGATTCCGATAAATGCCAGAACCAGGAAGCGAGTGTCGTCCATCCCTGATCCTCATTACGTACATTTTTTACATTCTTCGCTCGAGAAGGCTTTCCTTGTGCAGCATATGTTCCTTTTATTAAACCTGCATTTTCAAAGGGCTCTTACATTAACAAAAAAAATATAAATTACAGCACGACAATGTTTATTTTTTGAAAGCCTTTCATCGACTCAACAACAGTAGCAGCATTAAGTATAAAAAGGAGTACCTCTATTAAGAAAAAAGTTGCAAGCTCATCATTGAAAATGAACAATGGCACCTGTGCGTTGTCGTCGTCGTCTATACTTGGTTGCTGCACTCTGTGTACTTTGCTATCATCATCAACCCTCTCATCAAAATTTTACTTAGGAAATGAAAGGCTTTATACAAAAATTGTAGAGAAAGGATCTGCATTGTTTTCTCTTTCAACAAGGTTCATTTTTTACTCATGTGCGGCTCCTTTCTTCTTTATGTAGCTTTGCTTATCATTACAGAAAAGAGGTAATGGAAATAAGTAGCTACTACTTTATTCATATGAAAAGTGAAAGCACAGCTTTTCCATACAAAATCTAGTGCCAGGAACATGTTAGATCGTTCTGTGAGTACTCTTGAAGTAAACGTACCCGTATGAAATTATTTCTTGTAGAAAGGAGAGAGTACACGTGTTGTATTATTGTATGCTGTAGGATTAATTTTCTTTAATGTTTCATTTGAATTGGATTTCAGGTACAGTCTTTTCTTCACGTTACGTGCAAATTCTTGGGAAAAAGTTGTTGCTTTAAGACTACTCATTGCATAATGTGCTTGTTTGAATGACCCCTTCGATTACCACTTGAAACATTCACAAAGGCCACCATCAATATGTCAAAAGAAGAAAGTTAAATCCTTTTTCTTCAATCCGAAAATATTTACCTACTGGAAGTGCTGCTGTTAAAAACATATTGCAGAATACGTTTTTTAAAGTAGATGTGTACATTATGTACTCTTATCATACAGGCGCATATTTTATGCTCATTCATACGCTTCAATTTGAGCACGCATATGTAAAGTTTACTTTGTTCTTGGGAAAATCCTAAAGGAAAACATGTTGACTACATGCGAAAAGAAAACAAAAGACTATGTGTAATATGGATTACCACACACACACACACACACACACACATACTCTCAAACTCATCTTGCTTTCCGTGTGTGCTCCAATGAATTTTATCTATACATTATTCTGCTTTTTTTGTTCGTTAATGTATAAAGTATCTGATGTGAGTATACGAGTACAAAATGCATGGCACAAAACAACAAAAACGTATTATATTTATTTGTATAATATTGTTTTTTCTTGTTAGCGAACACATTATGAGTTGTGCAGCTCACAGGAACAAGCACGTACTTTACTTTCACCATCTTCTCAAAAAATTCTTCCTGCTTTCTCCATACTCCATAGACTCAAACATTCCACCGACTTTTTTCGCTCTTCCCTAATTTTACCTTCCTCTTGGTATACACTCTGCTTATATTCATACCAATAGCATGATATAATAATAATACATAATAATACGACATGAATATACACAACCATATTTCTGCCATCACACCATCTCGATATCTTCCATGCCACTCTGTCTTCTTTTTTGGTAGATTACAGTTTCCGACAAGTTTTTTCTCTCCTTGCCATGCTACCACCACCACTGGAATTTAATTTAGAGTGCCACTCTTTTCTTTCTGTTTTTCTGCTTCTGGTATGAAAGTGAATGAATGGTGCAGCTTGAGAGAGGCAACTTGCACTTTTGTATTCCACTATGAATCCATTCACACTTTATACATAAATAATGTGCAGTAGTACATATACAGAGATATTATGTATAGAAACCTTCATATTACACTTATTTGAAAACTTGCTCTTGGGTCCTAGATCTGGCAAAATTATTGTTATATTTGCTTCTTTTCTTTCTTTATTTTTCTTCGCAAACGAACATTATTACTGCCAAGATGAACGCCAACGCGTATTACCACCATTGTGTCTACATGGTACTTTCACATTTACAGGAAGGGGATGTAGTCGAGAGACAAAAATTTGCTTGTTTTCGTCCCAACTTACAGTTACTACTGCTTCTTTTATTCTTGTTTGGTACACAATGTAAAGAACGACGAGTATTATAGCAAATGTGATGATGAGTGAGATCTTTTCAAGTTTGTCCTTTTTCCCTCTGAGGAATTTTTGCCCTTAGTTAAGAAAGTATTTGCAGCGATGGGGCCGCACTACCTTCCCTATAAACTTTCTATTTTTTCTCATTGAATACGACAGACTTTTTTTGTTGAAATTTTCTAGTCATCGTGGAGTAAACATATATAGCAACGTGTTCTCTCTATACTCTCCGACACAAGTCCTCTACGCCTTTTTCTATTCGTCTCATCCTTCCTGCTCCCAGATGTTTATTCCTTTCTCATTCTATTTGGTTTCTTGAACAATGTCACTGGCATATGAAAAGCGAAAGTTGGTGAGCACAAGAAGAGCCGGAAGAAAAAAGGAAGTAGAAAAGGACGCCGCGTTTTCGTTTTTAAAAAATGTGCACCACTAAGAAGGGAAAGTATATATGCTCTGATGCGGCGTGTGTAGACCCAAAAAGTTAGAGCGAGAGAAAGGGAGAGAGAGAGCATGATGACAGGATTACCATTTTGACTTTATTCCGACTTGTTGTAGGAAAAGGGAACTTTTTTCAAAGTACAGCAATGTATTTTGCGACAAGGAGGGAATATGTCAGTTGCATCTGTTGTGAAACTGGTAATAGTAAAGTGACTCTACCACCGCCACCAACCACGCTGAAAGCTCTACACATATATAGACAGACAATGATAGTGGAATATGAAATGGAGGATAGAGCTGCTGGTGGTACTAATACAAAGTATTCATGCATGTCCTAGTTTCGTTTTTTGTTGTATGATGGAAAAATGGAAAAAAGTGTTATGAAAACCGTGGTGAAAGTGAAGAGTTTTACTTTCACTTAGAAGAATGAAGCAGCAGCAGTAGGATTTTGATATCTAGGTAGGCTACTTTAACTCGCAGTTTTTAATGTTGACTTTTTCTTCTCTTTTGGCCCTCACAGTAAAGAACTATACAAACAGTAGAGTGAACTGAGTTTTTAGTAGTTATTATTATTATTTTTGGCGAGAGAAGCCAAAAAATGCACAAAAAAACAAACGAGTTTCCCTATCAAAGCTGATGATGACACTACTTCTCTTTTTCAATGCAAAAAAAAAACTGAAAACTTTGACGAATGCTTTCTGCACGTTGATAAAATCCATCCTCCCCCTTGAAGTTGAAGAGTTTGAGAGTATGTTTGGTTACTTGATTTGTTGACTAGAGAAAAAAAGTCATTTCAAAAGTCGGATATTTTATGTCCGTGTCAACAATGCTAAATTCAATATGTGCATGATTTTACATTGCATGCATATATTTAACAACTAAACTGAACTCCATTTATTTTATCAATGCATGATAATAATATGATATTTGCTTGTTGAAGTCACTTTTGAGAATCCAGCCGGGATTTCACTGACAAATATACACTAGCAAAAACGAATGTCATAAAAAAGTGAACAAGGGACTTGCATGCATGCTAGTGAGGAGAAAAATGTATTTTGCTTGACATGTGCGAAAAAGTTCTTTCGTGACGCCATCATCACTGACATAAAGAATGTTCTTGCAGCAAAGTTATGAAAATTTTCAAATCTATGTGTAGGCATTTCATTTATTACTTGTCTCGCTTTAATACTTCATAATCCCTTTCAAGTGGGTGTGCCATGACTCACACATTCAAGAATGTGTGTGTTTGAGTAAGTACTTTATACAAATATTAAAATACAAAGACTTCTATCAAAGCGAATAGCAAATTTTTATTGCTTCTTCAAGTTGCAACAGTTTTTCCAAATTGATAAAGAATTACAAGATCTTTTATAATATTTATTTATTTAACTTATTACATTCATCCATAAATATCATTTCCTTAAGTGGAATACAGCTTAAAAAGTAGAACTAAAAATATATGACACACTTTTAAGATCGGAAGCGGGGATTCTTATCCTGTAGCGCTTATTTGACTGGTGTGAGATAGTTTTAGTTGGTTCCGTTTAATTAATTTCCTTTTGATGATTCGTGCCAGTGTCTACTGATTACTAGCTGGTGGGAAAGGCTTTAGAAGGTAGTAACTCCAAAAGCTAGCAAAAAGCCTTCCTGTCTCCTGTACCTGCTCATCAGCAGTTCATAGTGGAGAGGAGGACAATGCATGAATTCGTAATTAAACAAGGTTCCACATGTATTCTGTCATCGTCGTTGTCACATCCTTCTTTCGCCTTTCACTCCTTTCTCATCAACATCATTATTCCGTTTATGCATTTAAATGAAATTCGATCGTGGTGAAGGTGTTGGCGGCGGTGACTTGCATATTACGTATTCATTAGCGGCGCATGCAAAATATGTGACCGTGTAGCCTACAACCTGCAGAAAATGAGCGTACCAATATGTATATGCATTGAGCTTTTAAAACCACACTAAAAAATTAAATTGCAGATGTAGATGGTTTGAGGACGAGGCCTTTCTATTTTGGGGGTAACGTGCTAACTAAGTAATTTATGTTTCCTCCTGTACTACTTGTAAAGGGCTTAAAAGGAACATGAAATACAAGCATCCATTCGCCTTATTAATAAGTAATGCTTTAAATTGATGGCTGAAAAGTCTGTTTTTAGATTAATAATTTTGACTTTCATTAAGTCTTAAATTAGCCAAATCGATTTGGTAAAATAAGCAAATTTCATTAGTAGTTTTACAGCCAGCGTTGGCATAAAAAGAGGGCGGGCTAACTGAAATGGGCTATATAGCTCAGAAGACATTGAACCATGACTTTGACATTTAATTACGAGCAAATATAGAAAGTTGTCTGAGCTTATGGTAAATATATACATTTTATTCTATACTGAAGCTTGGAAATCCAACATTCTCAATTATGTCTTCCAGTAAAAGCACCAGAGTAGGATGATCGGTTGCTCAAAAGTATACAGAATAATAAAGCGAATAGTATTACAATATATAAACCAAGGGGCTAGTTGTTGTATGTTATTGTCTGCAAAGAACAATTTTCGTTGTGAGTCAAGTGGAGAAAATAGCGGGGAAAGCCACTGTCAGCACAATAGTGTCAACTCTTCAGGGACCAAGTGGAAGGAGAGGAAAGGAAGAAGAGAAATGCGTGTTTTGTTATCCAAACTTCTGTTCTGTCTCTGCGTAAGCATTAAAAGTCAAAGGAAGAGACGATTCAACACAAAAGTCAAAAGAATAAAATAAAATAAGCAAGAAGCAAGTAGACAGAGGAAGAGGGAAAAACTCGGAAGAGATGAAAATTCATTTCTATTCACATGTACTTTTGTGTGTATGTGCAAGTGCGACATTACTAGGGACTCTCTCTCACCATCAACAAAAATAGTAGGAAAAACGTCTCATGATGATGGGACGAATATATGAATGTGTTGTGTGTGTACACTTTACTAACTTAGTGACAGCATACATTACAAATACATAAAGCACGTTTTTCTGTGACGGGGATGATGATGATGATCCTCCAATAGTAGGAAAAAGAATTTTCCTCTGTATAGGAACGCAGACTTATAGCCGAAAAAGATAGAAAATAAAAGGAAGTGAGGTTGAGTGACAGACAGATAATTTCCTTCCCTCTTGGGGTTTCATCCCAACGACTTTGTGCAAAAGTCAAGCTTATAAATGTACTAAACCATTGCTTATTCTCTGTAGCATCAGTGGTGTTGGCGGTAGCAGCGGTATATAAGTTTGTCTTTTCTGTCTCTCTTTTTCTCTCTGCGGTATTCTCTTTGAGTAGATGCAAGCATGTACACTGCATTGAGATTGAGAATATTTTGAATTTTGGGATGATGGAGATAGTGTGGTCGAGCGTATGAAATCAGTGACAAGAGGAGCGCAAATAATATCTCTCAATGATGCTCTTAAATATTCACAGATATGTTTTGGAGGCGCAAAACGGCCGCTTTCATTCATTTATTTCCCTTTTCGATACTAACTTTCCCAACAGCTCAACAGTACGCAATGTATGTGCAAGTACTTATGTAATAAACGTACATGTCCACACTATGTCCAACCGAAAGGTTTTCTGAGGTATAGCTATTTCACATTATGAAAAGTTTTTGTACATCAACAAAATCTAGTGGAGTCGCCAACTCAGTATAGCTTGAAGTATCTACGAGGATGCATAATATTTACGCAAATAACTCATGTATTTCCCTACTCCAAGAAAGAGAGAACATGGGAGATTCGACAGAGTAGCGTATACATACATGCTTATCGGAATAAACTTCATAAAAGTTTTGTCATGAAAAGCATCACCACCAAACAAACCTATACGTATAGAAGTAGCATATCATTCTTTATCCTCTGTCTCTATAAACTATTCTCTGCGATACTACCAACTAAGTTCGTACCTACCACAAAAGCTGAGCTGTAAAAGTTATGTCGTAGTTCTCTTTTATACACTTAAAAATCCACTGCTTTCTCGAAAAGATCTACTCATCGTTTACAAAAACTACTCATACACTACCTCTCAGTGAACCTTTTTACTTCATCCGGGCAGAGCAAAACCAAACCTGGAAATATCCATATTGTTTGGTAATGTATAAAATGTGCTCTCAAGAGTGGATGTATGTGGCGGTGGTCGTGTGTGGTGGCAGTGGTTTTTATCCCAGTAATGTCTCTTTGGCTTTTCTTTAACTTTTACTCCATGTATTTCATCTACCTACATACCGACGACGGACACATACACACGGCGACTTTTCCTTTTTCGCTTTTTAACTGTTTTGCTTTTTGGTGCATTTGGGAGTTCTCCTCTTTCTCTCTTCCTCTGTTACTACTTGCATGCCATATCGTGTTTCTGTGGAGCACTGTGTAAAAGTATTTCACTCAATTTCAGTGGCAGATATATACTCCAAGAATGAACAAGAACAACAACCACTACCACACGTTTCCTTGTACTCCTGTCTGCGGCATACACACACAAATATAAACAAGAAAAGCACACAGCTCTCCAATTGTATTACATCCATGATGCCTCACACAAAATTCACGGTGGCATTTTACACAGAACACAAAATTCTACATTACAGCATGCTCTTTTATTTCACGCAAATGTTTTAGAATTCATCTTGAACTGCTGCGTACTTTGTACAAAACATTCCAACAAAGTCTATTTAGTCACCAGTGGTGGTGGGAGTTGTACGTGAATCTTTTACCATGTAGGCATTTAATATACGAGCTATGTACTAGCATGGTAATGTAAGGCACAAAGCTCAGTCGACATGATGTATAGCTAAGCACATTATATGCATCTTTTTCTTGTTGTGGAGCACGAGGATGATAAGAGATAACTGAAAGTTGTGTGTGGTGTTTGGAGAAAGTGAAAATGTAGGAGATGAAGGTATGTGTAGGAAGAGGGAAGAACAAGAAATAAAGTAAAACTTGTGTGTTGAGTTACTGCTGTGGTATATAATAAGTACTATTTGTATCGTAGAGTATCCTCACTAAAATAAATTGGTAGCATGTAGTTGCATGTTTTGTACTCTGTGTACTTCCTGTGGCTACTGGTTTTAAAAATCTCATACAAGCATCCCTTTTTACTCTTTATGATTGGCAATGGTGCGGTTCGTGGTTTTTTGCTAAGAAGTACGGGCAAGGTGTGCAATACGAGATGAGCAATGAAGTTATGAACAGGTTGTGTTACATAACAATAAAAAGCATCTACTGAAGCTTAGTAAATCCATAAAAATCAAGAGACAGTTAAGTTTAGTGTAGTACCTAATTGTCATGTTTGAATTATGTGCTCTATTGTGTGTGCACGTAATACTGTCATCTTTCTAATTCGTATGATTAAACTGCAACCACTAATTTTCCAAAAGCGGACTCTCTTTTGACATTTTGCTTGTTCATGTTATAGAATGCTAGAGTAAGTTGATAAGATACGAATTTATCAGATTGAATCTGTAAGCTGGAATTGAAGTGCTTGTTTAAACATTCATTTCCAAAGTGCAAGCATGCATGCGTGCTCAGTTTCGTTTCCGATGTAGCTACACAAGAGAACATGATACGCAATCATTCAGCCGGTACTATTTTGCATACTATAGTGGAGTATTGTCTCGTGGAAAAGGGAGTGAAATTAAGCAAGCAAGCACATACACATGAAGTACGGATGACTGGGTGGGTACGCTGACAGCACCCTAAAAAGCAAAAGGGCCAAAAAGCCATGAAATACCAAAAGTAATCTTCTGTGCGTTCATACTTTTTTACTCACATATTCCCGCATGCGGAAATCAGTAGATTAATACAACAATCTATATCATTTACAGGGGCCATGTTCCGATCTTTCGGCAAATGATATGCCAAAGCACGCATCGTGTAGCAAACGTATTTGAATCTACAACTCTACACTCTGTATGGGTACAGTTGACTCTTTTTCAGTATGACAATGCCATGTAAATGAGAATGCGTTTGTGTAAACAATGCAGCATTGTAGTGGTATGTAAACAAGCACAATCAGTTAAGTTTTTTTCCAAATTGCGAGTTGGTTGGACTTAGTAATATGATTTTCCTGAATCAGAAAACTTTGTTTGTAGCGATCATGCACATGTTCAACATATTACCAATAGTTTACATCAACTCTGAAATGCTTCATTAAAACAACAGGGTAGAACAATCAATTAAAGTTTCTTGAAGGTATTGCCGTTTTCAGTCCATTCTAGAGCTGAATAGTATTGAGCTAATTCGAGTCAGCTAATGCATTTAAGCAAATTAAGAAATCACCAGCTTACCGCTTGTCTCATAAAGTCAAATGTCTTTTAGCCTAGGCTCTTATAAACAACAAAATGAGAACCTAACATTATTCTATTTTCTTGAAATGAAATTACCCTGTGCCAAGTTGTCTGATTGATAATGAAATTACCTTAATATTTTAATGCGGCGCGGTGCTGCGTATGCCATCAAACCATAATCACTTAAAGTACTTAAGCATGTGCTCATGCTCATATTAACCAATTTATGTCATTTCATAACTTTAATTTTTCAACTTACCACGTAAACGATAGCGTAAACGAAGGTACAGCTTTATTACTTACGTCAAAGCACAACTTACGAATACTAATAACTGCTACGCTTCTGCTTGATACCAGTAAAATGTATGAGAATGTGAATTAAGGGCCCTTATCAGGCAATTTACAAACAATTCTAATGCTCTGAAGTCTAAAGTTTTATGTAAAGCACGTTCGGAAAATCACATCGTATAATTTTCCCTTCCAGTCTTTTATGTAGTAGTGATATAGATAGTTACTTACTCACTGACTCGTATGATTGTACTTAGCTCGTATGTGTGTTTGTTGAGCGTTTGACATTTACATCCTTCCATCTTCATCAAATACCGTTCAAACTTGCAGTGGAAGCACAAAAAAGAGCTTCATAATCTGTAAAGAGAAAAAAGAAGGGTAAAAGCATACCAACCGTTGATGGATGCACATACACACACGTATAATAGGTATTTTAAGTTTATATTCAGGAAAAATGCAGTGGGAGAGAGTGGTTCATATCTTTCAGAGGAATCTCTTATTATACAGTGTCACCAGCATGCAGATAGTAGACGTCAAGTTTGGAGTGTTAGCATTATACCTAAAAAGGAGGAGAACGAATGGGATGAAAATCTGATGTTGGTAGCCGTGTGGCGGTGCGGTATAGTAGCAGTTGAGTACTCATCTCGTATCTCTCCTTCTGTGTGGACGTGTGTGTGCGAATTGCATATTATATTGCTCCTGATGGTTAGCTCACTTTGAGTGGCAAGAATCTAATGACATTATGGAAGTAGGCTGTTGACTCAAGACCAAAAGTACCGCAACTCAACTAAACTAACTCCCTTCCATTCTGATACGACGAGGATGACGATACGACATGCACTTGACTAGTACAGAATGTTAATACTTGAAAGCTTACTTTCCCTACTATAATAATAGCTTCTTTTTATAGAAAGGGAAGTAAATAATAGCTGCATTTAGTTCATGTATATACGCTTGTTTACGTACACATGTAATGACGTTGACAGAGAAAATTTTCCGTCTACTCATTCGCATGTATATGTACATATTATATGTGTGCGTGTGTATGTGTACAAGTGTAACGAACAGAATTGCTTACAAACGAATGAAAAATATTTACGTTTGCCTTTTACCTTACCTTTTGTAGTTTGGTGACACAGCAAACTATTTTATGCATTTTGAAGAACAAACTGTTTACCATGTGTCAACGATTAAGCTAGTACAATTAGTGCTTATTACGAGACGACGACTGTTCTTCCTTTTACAGCTTCTATAATGACTACGCACGTTGATAATTCCGTGTTTCGATGAACAAGAACGGAGTCATAAAACGGTAGAGTGAATAAATAGACTAACTTGTTTGTGTGATCACATGAAACGAACGGTTTCTTTAGAACAATATTCTGGAAGCATTTTAAATACGTGGAGTAAATGCTGCATTTCGGTTGATGAGTGGAATACCAGAAGACCAAAAATAGGATTTCAGTAATCAGCTTTGTAGGTTTCCCTCCCTTTATATTTTAGGTTTCAATTAGCTCAAACACAGGGAAATGTAGACGTGAGTGCAACGTACACAACACCCATAAGCACAATGAAATGAAACAAGGAACACTGGTTCGGTGTAATATTATTATGTATGTGTAGTTAGCAAGTACATTGAAGCATGCGTTAAGTGAATTAAATTGGATTGCCACATTGCCAACAAATCTGACATGACATGGATTTCTGTGATTACGAGGGCGGCGGTACTGGAGGTGCCAAAGACAGTTACAAATTTTACCCCACCCGCCTCCAATGGATTTTCCCTTCAGCGTTTTCTTGTCACTCCCTTCTTCTCTGTTTAAATAATGCTGTGATATTTCATTCTTTTCCTGCCTATTGTAAAATCGAAGAGGTAACATTTGCAGAATTATTTTAAAAACCTAGTTTGCAAATTATGTCGCAATTATGTGGTTTTCTTGCGTTTAGGAAATTGTTCCTATGATTCTACTTCCGCATTGTTTGCAAGCCTAAAAATCGTAAAGTTTACGTCTAGAATAATCAATGTATCCACATCCATCCGTTATAAAAAGTGTTACGCAGTATTTACAACAGAAACTCATTCTCGAAACCAACATTTTTCCTTCTTCCAAGTTCCAAGAAACCTGGATGAAAATTTGAGAATTCCTTTCATTTCTTTGCGTGCTTACATAAAGCTTCACCCAAGTGTTCAGCAGAGCTTTGCAAACTTTTTTTCACAAAAAATAATGGGGAAACTGCTGCTGTGTAGTTTCACAATCAGTTAGTCAATGACTAGTCATGCCAGAAAATCCGAGAAGGAGGAATATACTACTCCTCGCAGAAACCTTTAAATAAATGAGGTTCAGATTGAATCGTTGGAGATACAAGAGAATATAAATGTGGGCCAATCTGTTACTGTCTGCTTATATCTTATTTTTTCGTTTCAGTCAGCTCAGCTGCCACTTGCCACATACCGCTCGAGCTTGATATGCGCTACGACCACAATATATTCACATATTATACAGCTTCCAAGTTTTTCACACAGAAAAAAATACATTTAGACATAAGAAAACTAACTTCATTGTACCTAAACAATATATTTTATAGATTCACAACTTCTTCGTCTACTTTCTCAGACTTTTCTCATCTCTCTCATTTTCCTCGCCTCTCTTTCAATAAAAGAGATTCATACATAAATATACAAGAGAACGATACATAAGTAGGAGTCATGTGTCTTGAGAATGTATTGAGTGTTTCGTCTTTTTCCCAAACTTTGTTTCACTCACTCCGCTGGACATGGAATAATATTGGCAGCAGAAAAATTGCATTGTAAAATCACAGAGAGAAAATCCTTCTCACAAAGAACGTTTACGGTCATTCTTCAGCTGTAATAGATGTATTACGAGAACTACAACTTGAGCTCACCGTTATGGTTGTGTGTACTTATCATTACCATCGTATGTGTGCCTTTCTTTTTCTTTTGTATATAGAGACGCCACATGGAACGGAATTCACGAATCTCATTCTCTTTCCTTAGCTTATCGTATAAGTTTTCCTCACTTCAAGTCACTGAGGTAGCAAGTTATTGGCAGTGGAAACTCATACCTAGCGACTGAATGACGGGCCTCATGAATTTCAAGTTACATAGAGTACATGCTTTGTTTTACTTGAGCCACCACTATACACGATTATTGCTGTTGCTGCTGCAATAACTACATTTTCACCTGGATGAACCTCTGATTTACACGATTTACTCACTTAAATGGTATTTGGAAGGTCTGCGCAAGCATGTTGCTTTCTCTCATCTCATATCTCAACATACATATACAGCTATACATATAATATTAGTTCCAGGAGATTCTGAAAATGTATCTTTCGGTACATCATATCTTAAATCCTGTTACCGCCTGCTTCCGTCAATATTGAATGTCTTGTACATAAGAGAAAATTGCTTTCACTATTTTCTTCATCATATTACCCAACACAGCAACAACAAGGCAACTCAATACTCTCCCTCTTTAGGACAATCTAACAATATTGTTTTATCTTGTAAAGATTGAAAATGTTTTCTTTGAAGTTTTCTCTCAAAAGAAGGACTTTTCCTTTCTTTGAAATCTTCACAAGATGGAAACATGAATATTTCTTGGTAAAATATTTCAACTACATTGCGTCTAAGCCTCCAGGTCATTCTCTTTATCTGTAAAGCCTTAACTTTCTTCTTATTTAGCCACAGAGAGTGTTCACTTGTTTTGAAATTGTTTCACCCAACAATTTTTTTACCACAAAAAATTATTCAGCTTACAATAGAATTGAAGGGAAAGGGTGAAACTCAAATTATGGATGAAAAACAATGTATTGTTGTTCTTCTTGATGATGGCATTCTATTGTTTTTTATACATCCAGTTAGCGAAAGTCTAAATGAGAGTTCTGTATTGTGTAACAGAGTAAATCAACATAGCACCGGAAAACATAAAGAGAAGTCTGTTAGAATACTGGTATTTTGGTTTGATTACTTTTCCTGCGAAAATAGCTCTAGAGCCATTGTGATGTTGATTTTTCAGGGAAATGGGCAAGCAAGAGGAAGTGATTACTGTTCCATGCGTATGTTTGTGTGAATGATGGAGCCCTTAATTTTCAATCTCATCACATTTACCACCACGGATACATACCTTACAGCTTTTCCCATTTCCATTTACTGCCGATTGTACACGTGAGAGAATACTTACATCTGCCACACATCAAGGCAGCACATATTACTTACCACCAATGCTCGAGTTTTCTATCACTCTTTGCAAAACAAGGACTGGAAATTCATTCATTTGCTAACAGTAACATTTATAGTGAATGCATGCGTATGGGATATAAAAAACCACATCATGAGAGGAGTGTGTGTTATCGTATGATATCTCAGGCTGGAAAAGAGAGAATATAGAAGCTGAGGAAAAGCAGCAGCCACAGTAATATAACAACAATATCTCGATACTATTAAACAAAGTGTGGCTCAAACGAAAAATGCAATAGAAAAGTTACACTCATTTGGAAGATCTACGTTTACCTCTCTGGGGGTACATTTTGTGTGTAATACATTTCTTCCAGTTTGCTCGTTTTTTAGCCCAGGGCAATAATATAATAAACAACACACTGTGTAACGAAGACTGCCAAAAAACTGACTTCACTCAGGACTGACCAGAGTCAGACTTTTACTCTGGTAGAGTGAAATTCCTATGAAATCCACGTTGGATTTTTGAGTAGATCTCCCTATTTGTATACCACAGGCAAGTTTTTTTACTCAATTTTCTTTCCTTGTACTATGCACTCACATGACTTGTGGTCCTATAGCCTTTGAGAACTGATTCCATTAGCCAAATTGTAGTGGATGGATGAAGAGCTAGTAATGCAGAAGAGAGAGTGAGTGAGAGTGAAACAAGCAAAGCCATTCTGTGGTATTGCCTGCCAAACAGGAGCTAACAAACCGGTAGAATGACTGTTTGCAAATGGATATGGAAATGGAAACTCGTATTAGTACTGGCCACAGATTACGTTTAGATCGTGCATGCTAATATCCCTACATGGTTCAATAGGCTTAAGTTACTGGATGTTGAACGGAACCTCCTATGAAGTATCTATAACGTAAAGAAAAGCTCATGATAAAGCGCTTACTACGTACACAGAGAAAATGGCAGTACTCCGGAGTGTAGTGCTCCCAGCTACATTTTTGCGTAATGGGTGCAAAAATACATAAATATAGGTGGGTTCTAGCTAATGTTCTCAAAGTAGATCGGTGTGTACTCCATCGTTTGCGTTTTTCTACCAAAATTCGCATTACGCTGCTGCAGTCAGAAAGACCTTGTCGTACCTTCTGATATCCCATTTCTCCTTGTAGTAATGCGAATTCGAGTTGCATAAAAGGTGATTCAGCTGTGTTAGCGTGTGGTTTAATGATTTGGAGGAAGTGAGTGGCATTTTGCTGTTATGGAAGGTGAACGAAGGCATTATGTTATGATTATTAATGTTGGTTTATATATGACTTCCTTGAAGGAATTTTGCTTTTCCCTGTGCATGCAATAGCAAAATGTTCTGCATTATACTCAATGTATATGTGCATGTGTTTGGACCGACTTTCCGGTTTTTTGGAAATGGAAAATGAGTTTTCTCCCCTGCTAGATGAGCGAGTGTTTTCTGTGGTTAAATTTCAATTTTTCATGATTTCTTCTAACTCCACGTTCGTAGGATTATGACTCACAAAAGTTGCAACCACATGTGTTCTGGTAATAGACAAGTTTCCGTTGTAGTAAAAATACAAATTGCTTGTGGCAGGCGTATGGACAAATGTGTTGATGGGTAAATAGTGAGCATCGACCAACTCGTATGACTGCAGCCTGTTGATGCTCTAGAATTAAACAATTTCATGGAGCACATTAAATTGTATGATTTACCATTGCCGTGAATAAGCTACTCAGAGTCAAACTATGGTCAACCTGTTAAGTTCGCATAATTAAATGCTTGTCATATTAAATTTTAGCTTAAAGTAGGTAGACAAGTTGTGGAAGTAAAAGTCTTACAAAGCATATAGGATGAGATCGGGGAAAGTAAGTTGGTGAT